>JAQGAC010001915.1:0-11983 GCA_034696585.1 Isotomurus maculatus
TATTCGTATATCAGAAGCCAGGAAGGAAACCTCAAGTAATTTTACTCAAGACGAGACAAAGTGTTGTGCCCTGTGAATGCATCTCTCGCCTTTTATCCGTGTGGTAGTGTGCTGTGCTGGCTGTATTCGAAGGTCTTCACTAGCAAGAAGCTTTATTGACTAATAAATAATCTCACTCTTCATCCACATATTCAATTACCTCTGAGGCTCAAATTAAATTGATTGTGAGGAGTCAAAATGATCATGACTGCACAATTACGATTTCTTATAGGGTCACGCAGGCAAACTGCCCATGTGTCTGAGGTGATGGATTTTGGATTCCACAAGTGACCTGAATCTTTGAGAGTGACGATTTGTATTCAAAGATGGATCATTTTATTGACTCAATTTTTAAACAATCGGATGTGAAGCGTAATAATAAAAAAAAATGAAGGAAAAGATTCTTGGAGAATTATTAGAAGGGGGATAAATTCCTGTGTTGTTTGAATGTTGTGAACGAAGCCTCATGAAATGTTTACGCCAGAAATCAATCTTTTTGAGTGTTCACTTCATGACCTGTTATTCGATTGGGCGAATAATTTAAGATGGTTTGGTATTTCATCTTCATTAAAAAACACATTATCCCTTTTTGCAGCACACGTTCTCATTACATTCTTTTGGTACAGTATTTCATTATTGAAAATTGGATGTACGGAGAGTCTCATGTGAAATTTGAATATTCTATAAAGTGTGGAGAGAGATTGGATCATTGGATGATGATGAAGTTTGATGGTCATTATTAATAATCGAAATAACACCACAGCCTTGCCTTGTAAGAGTGAGAAGATTTAGGAAAAGTGATTATAATGGTGGGGCGAAAATATATTTCGATGTTGGGATTATTGTGAAGGATGTGTGGTGCTTGTGCCTGAGTCTGCAGTGCACGATCATATTATGAGTAATGACATGTTAGAAGAGATGAGTAATAAAAAATGATAGGGCAGAGGCTGGGAAATCGGCACTTTAAGGCTCAACCCGCTAATGAAAGAGAAGAGGAACGCACCTATTCCTACCCTCCTCATTAAAGTAATCGAACAACAATCCATTCGCAAAACAATAAGATGAACCAACCCCAACTATTTTCGCTGCTTTTAATTCACCCACATCAAAATGGGCCTTCCCGAGGCAAAAATCGCAGAAGATTATTTACCTGTCCACTGCATAATAAATTAAGCGTTTTATTGAGAGAACAGACTTTCCCATCGGAACCAAAAATACTCCCAGAAAAATTATGCGTTCTGCATTTTTACATCACCGATTATCGTAACAGTAGACGCGGTAGCGATTTTTCCGAGAACCCAACAGGCAAAGATAGCGTAAAGATGAAATGTTCAAGGGAAAACGGAACTTTCTAGGTACTCTGCGTTCCATTGTGCAATTATGCAAGGAGCAAATTGAGATTATGCAATGCATAACGAGTACACACATCATAACATTACGGTAGAGATGTTAAGGACACTTCGATAAATCACATTACGTTGGTGGCATCCAAGTCCAGACGATGACTTCATCGTTTCTATTCTGTCCGGCGTATTGGGCTAAAAATAACGAAGGAAGCAGGAAATTCGGGAAACAAAAGCTACAAATATTACTTCACCGATTGTGCAATGTTTGGAGGGCAAGCTTTCAGGTCGTAGAGTATATTATGACTGTAATAAGGCTTCCCGTATGATCCTGGAAAGGTGGTAATAATATTATGTCATTTTCTTGGAAGAATGATGATAATGTACTTATTTATTGCACAACTTGACCAGTTACATAAATTGGAAGAGTCGAATACACCGAGTCCTTGTGAGTAAAATTCTTTCTTCATGTCCTTAGCTTCCTTATTTGGAGAGCTGAAATGAAGGCACTTAGGCTGACCAAGTTGCCCACACGTAGTAGGAGATGAATACTAACGCGTATCGTATTCATGAATCCAAGAAGTGTTGCTACAAAGCGATACATCAGATAAAGATACGATTACCCTTTAAGACTCTCAACAAGAGTGGAGATTATGGATTGACTACTCCTAATGAGTGGTTACACTTTATTGTTCTCTCACTTACATATATACTCACCAAGTTTATATGGTCTTTGCATTGCTCAATTTACATTGCGTAAATAGTCATGAATTGTTTACGGGAAAAGGGATACACACACACACACACTGAATATGCTTATCGTAATGTACGCAATATTGATTACATACGCAGGTATACTTTCACCAACGTCTATTGTGTCCCATGCAGCATCAGTTTTCAATAGATCTCTCATAATAGGACATTTCCCTGGATTTAATATTAATTAAGGTTGTGAATTCAATCTAGTTTTGGAATTTAGCGATTTTTGGTGAATTTTAGAGCTAGGTAATTAGCCTAAACTTTTTGGTTAAATTATGTGCTTTCTCTAGTGCCTCAATTTTTATGTCTGCATGAAAGAATAGTAGCAAAGTGAGTGGGAATAAAATATTGTAGGCATATAAATATAAGCTTCTATTACTATTAAGGTCAGTATAAACATAAACTGTCACCATTCTCGTATGAATTTCGGCAAGAAGTTAAAGTGAGTGAAGAGGGAAGAAAGGGTCCCAGGGAAGAAGAAGAGTCGGTGGAGTGTGAAGCTTCGGAAGAGATCCGCCTCCTGAGAATGGGCGAACCCCTGAGGTTTGTTGGCTAATAAAATGTGATTTAGAATGAATTCGCCCATTCACTCTATACCGTCATCATTGTGATTCATGACATCTCCCATCGTAAAAAGTCAATGGGGTTTGTCCTAAGGTGAACATTTATTACTTTCTCGTGGCTACTTTCAGTCCGTCCGGCTTTTCAAATGGCTACAGAGCACATCCGCAGTAGTCCGAAATCGTCCATGCATCCACACTCGAATTATTTTTATTATCATCTCCGCCAGCTTTATTTCCACCCGACCTCTGCACACACAGTGTTATCATCCCTGCAGTAAAAAGTTGGAAGGAAAGTCCATATTTATAGAAACAACTGACGTAGAGCTGCGTAGCCTTTCTCCCGTCTACTCCGTAGCTTTCTCCTCTTTCTTCTATTAAATGTAACCCTCAATTATGACTTGGATACAAACTCTGATACCCGATATGGGGGATAGAAATAATGAAACTCTGACGTAGCCTGCTTTGACGTACGTTTGAAAAACAAACGGTATTTTGGCTCAACCCGTACTAGCTCATTTAGTCATTAGTGAATGATAGAGCTTTGCTATATACTTGTATAAAGCAATGTATATAATCTAGTAAGAGTCTAGAGATATCTATATCTCTTTGTATACTCTTTGAATGTGAGAGAAAGGCTTTCTGGTAGCACTCAGTGGTGGTGGGGATGATGAGAGATGTTGCTGATACACAAAAGGTCCGTGAATTCAGCTTTGGTAGAAGTGATACGGGCAACTAGGAATCTCGTAGGATGGGAGGAAGAACAGCAGGAGTTGTTGGTTAGTGTAAATCTCATTTTTCTCATTGAAGTGTGTGGAGTTTGTGTATCTCGTCGTATAATCACATCCCATAGACAATGCCAGGAGAGAGCAGAGCAAACGTATCAAATTACTCGGACAAAAAATACACAAAGAGGAGTTGTCATGACGACGAACGATGGTGAAACCTGATCTCGTTGGGTATTATTTTTTCTTTCTCCACACAGCAGAGATATAGTCACCTATATCGACTATACAGAAGAGTCTATAGGGAGTCCACCTCACCTACTACTTCCCTTTCTGTATACTGTCATATTATTTCTGTCTCTGGCTTCACATGAAACTCTACACGAAGTAAAGGACACAAAATGAAACAACTTCTTGAGATTAGTTAAAGTTAAGAACCCTAGGCAATCCATAATCCAGCAGAATGTATTTATCTTTGCTCACTCTGAGAGATCGGCTCGTGTGATAACCTTCGCATCAAGATAATGTATGGATAATGTTCCATTGTGTCTCACAAGTAGTGGGATACTAAATACACCTTATACACACACGCGATATATCTACTATATACCTTTCCATTGATATCTCTTCTCTCCAACCGATCACACAAAAATAATCTGCCATATTTATTCATCCGCTGGATTAAAATATTCCAAGTATCGTAATGAGGCTAGGAAAATCCCAATAAACTCCGGATCAAAGAATTCTTCTGAACCCAAAGAAGAAATTTGGAATTGACAAGTCACAAGATAAAGTTATGATGTGTTTTTTCATCCACACACACTTCAACCTAGCAGAGATAAACGATTGTGTCTGATGTCACATAAAACCAACAACAACAGCAAGTTTAATTAGAATCAAACTTGTACCTGGCTAATTGAATCTGGTTACTATTATTTCTTGAATCTTTCAGGCAACCTTCTTGTTCGTGTGTAAACTATTGTTGTTTTTGGATGTAGGAACAGGAGTGTTGGAATGATAAGAGAGTCTTTCTGCCTCTCGAAAGGTGTTTGGTGTTGACTGTTGAGGATACAAGTAGTCGTGTAGCTTCTTGAGATGGAATCCAGTACCAGTTACCAGTTTTTTTCTCCAATTCCACCACACCATCCAACAATCCCAACCCAATCTCCAAACTTATCCAAGCCCATAATTTGTCACAACAAATTTTAATCACTCAACCTTATCTATAAGACGGGAAAAGACCCGGAGTGAGTTCCTTTAGTCAATCTTTACTTTATCTATTTGGACTTGGAGTCTTCTTGTGTTAAAAACGATGGTCCATTATTTCTACGAGATAAAATGGGATTATTCGATGGCTTCGTCATGATGAGGTGGATTTAGTTGGTCGCTCTCACCCCATTTGGTGTAAATTGTGAAACTTTATCTCGGGAGAAATAGGTTTTATGTAGGCAGCAGGTATGTTGGCAGGTAGGGATAGTGAATTCATTGATTCTTGTGGATGATGCAGAGCACAATGCTCCACAACACAACCCACTCTGCCTTTCTCTGTGTTCCCATCTCTCTCCGTTTTGTGTACAGTTGGATGATCACACGTTTCACATCTCGTTAGACAGTTTCATCCGTGTGCTTGATCAGATCTTTTGTTTTTCGGAAATTTCATACAGAATTCTCTATGGGTGAGTGTGGCTGTACCTGTTCTATCTAATTCAAATACGGAAGGTAAAGTGGATTACTCGTGAGCTGGGCTGTGTGAGGAGGTAAAAGCAGGGATTCTAATAATGTGTGTAACAAATCGATGAGATGCTCTTTTATGTGAAATTTTAAATAACATTAGTTCACACTCTGTCTACCTTGGACAAAGGGATAATGCGTCAATAATGGGTTGGGACGTTCCTCTCATCTATGTGTGTAACTAGTAATAATAATAATTTAAAAGGGCAGGAGCGATAATGTCCGTATATCCATATAGATGAGTTGAGGAGATAAACACTAACGGAGAGCAGAAGCCGAGAGTTTACTTTCCATCCTGGTTGCTCTCTTCTTGCCCCTATGCTTGAGTGAATTCCCTTTATACGTAAGGGTTGAAGTAGAAGGGACCTCTCTGTCTGATGGGTACTTGACTCACAGGGAAAGATTTGCAGACAACCTTTTGTGTCCACCAACAAGAGGAACAACTGCTCAGACAGCAAACAAAAGTCCTTTTGAAGAAAGTGGATTGCTGGAAGTTAAGTAAACTTCTAAGGGTGCCGTATTAAATATGGTAGGATGAGTTTCAATAAGGCTCCTAAGAGGTTTTTCAGTTTTAAAGAAGTTTTGCTCTTTTTTGTGCATTTCACTGGTCTACAGGGTCTATAGATGCTCGTTTAGACGCTATAGTTCTAGACACCAATCTACAATACAGAACACCAGAGAGTACAATAGAAATTAGATATTCTATTGTTTGAATCTCCATTTCTTATGGTCAATTTGGCTAAACCGTAATTCACAGGGATTAGCGTAATTTGAGAATAATCTTTAGAAATAAAGCTTTACGGGCATTAAACAAGGGTGAATGGAATTCGACTGTTTTTATTGATTCTTATCTGTTTCATATATATTTTATATATATATATGTATTCGTATATATGTGTCTTATTGTATCATTGTTGGTTATGCATATTAAAGTTAATACGTACAATAAACAGTGAGAGTACGTTTAGAGGACAGATTCACAATATTTGGGGGTGTAATTAACGGTGAGATTACATTAAGAACGGTGTGGTAAATGTGGTGTAATCTAATCTATCATTATTGTTATTAAATGCAGCCAAGAGAGGAGGATTTCTTACACGTTCGCCTTTCAATTCAACTAGAGTAGCATGATCAACGCACTTGATAATTGTAATCGATTCTCCCTTCGTTCGGAGGTAAAGAAGTGAATCAAAGTCGTAGATCATGTAAAACGTCCTCCCCCTGCTTACTCTCCTCTATCATAACTATGAATCATTTATCAATTAAGTACCAAATTATCAATCAGCTTTACACAAAACCCTACACACATTCATACACGGCCAACATTCAATATTCAATTCATTCATTGCGCTCATCCGCTCGATCTCCTCTAGTTCATCCGCACACACAAACTTCTACACAGTGTACATCCTATGTTACTTTAGCTAATCGAAAAGTTGTAAAAGTATCACAAAATCTGCTCTGTGTCTCTTGAATGAAGAAGCTTTGAAATTTGTGTCTCATTTGAATAAATTAAAGTCTTGTACTCGCTCGCACTAATATTAATTTAAATGGTGTGTTCAAACAAGTTCCTACAAATTATAATTATGCTACACATCACATTGATTGATTGGCTTTTAAAAAATGAATTATTACACATTAAGATAATTAGTATAGAATAAATCACGTCGGATTTTTTGGCTAAGAAATCAATCTCTTCCAAAACTTGATAAAACACATTACTCAGCATAAATATATTTTGTGCTGGCTCTCACATAAAATCACGAATCTTTCAAGCACAATTAATATTCTAAGAGAATCATACGGATGTACAGAGACAACTATAATAATGCCCATTAAGGTTGGCTATTTTGGTAAAAAGTATAAAAATAAAAATATAGTTCGTAATAATGTGTAGCTAAATATAGAAACCTAAATATGTGAAGCAAATCCAGGTTTTGCACACTAAACTTAATGTTCCTCTTTTAATTTATAAAGGATCTCTGTTACAAAGAAGCTTTCTTAGTTTTCGACTTGCGTCACAAAAGTATTTTTGTTAACTTTCACATAAAAATGTTTTTATAAATATTCTGTTGAGTTTTGTAATTCTAGACGATATTTCTAGTTATGAATTACTAAAATGGACTTGAAAAGAATTCTGAAAAAGAAGCATTACGGAGTTTTATATAAATTTGTCTTTATATAATTTTAAAACAGCGCAAACTCTTGTTACGAGCTTCCTTCAATCAAAAAACGACTTCGTATGAAGAGAGAAAGAAAAAGTGAGAGAAACCTGAGGAATGAAGAGAAAGGGAAATATGGGATGCATCTCAAATAATACGTATATATCTCCCAGTGGGTATTTGTGATGTGGTGGATTCATTTTCGTAACATGATAGAACTGTTTTTATCCAAGAAGCGACCTATTATTACACAGCTGACTCCTCCGTAACTGTAACCAATTCATTTTATTTCTTGCATAGAGATAAGAAAGGTTGCTTAATGAACCTACAAGTAAAATGACAAACATCAGCTTAAGTTACAAATGCTGCTGCTCAAGTAGCTGTCACTTTGGTCTTTGCTCGATAAACGTGGAGATTTTTAATGCGAAATTGTAGAGAGATGTTTCCTCTGTGAGTCAATAATCTACAATTCTACAATGAGTCATAAGATGCTGACTGCTAACTATTTACACACCGAGACAGTTGCTTAATCACGAGAGAGTCTACGTTAAGAATTTTACGTACACACACACGTAATATTCAGTGTAATATATTAAAGCTATTTTTTGCTGTGTTTTGTCGCAGATTGGTAATCTTGTGTGTATGTTATTATGTATGTGGTTGGAGAATGCTTAAGTATTCATTGTCTCTGAAGCTAGTGTTAAGTGCATAGGGGGTGTGGTTGGCTACTCCATCCAATGTCACAAGTGGTGGTAGTCGTGAAGTGGAGCTCCCAAATGATGACCTGCACTGCCGAGGAGTTCTGTTTGTTCATCTCTGAGGCCCCCACCGCCATTGCCACCGCCGACAGCAGCAGCAACGTTGGAAGCAGCAGCGGCTGCTGCTGCTGCAGAAGCCATGAGATGATGGTGAGGAATCCCCGCAGCGGCTGCTGCTGCCATGCTGTGAAATCCTCCCAGCGACTGCATTGCGGAGAGTGACGAAGCCAGTCCGGATGTGACGTGATCCTGAGGACAGAGACACGAGAACAGGTGATTAATCACACGTGTGTGACTCGAGCGTATGACAGGTAGAGCAAGGTGTGACACTGATCACAATCAAACAGCCTGTCACTCCGATGAGCAAAGAAAGCTCGTGTGATGTCCTGCATGTTAATCTAAGAGAGAGAGAGCAGAATCGGAGCTCACCATTTGATGCTGCGAGAATAAGTTGAGACTGGAGGAAGGAGATGTTTTGGGGTTGCTGGAGGAGCCACTGGAGCTGCTGGGGTTGAGACTGAGGTGGTGGTGGGTGGGGTGGTGACTGCCCAGGTGGTGGTGGTGGGTGTGGTGGTGGTGGTGAGACAGGAATCCCGAGGAATCCAGCATCATTGAAGGCTTCTCATCCGTACTTTCTCCTGAACTGGAGTCTCCTCCATCCGGAGATCCCAGTCCGGAGTGAGACAACTTCTTTCCTCCGCCAGAACTGTCTTCTGACCTACAAATGCACAAGAAGGAGGTTGGAATTAAGTTAATCGAGGGTTTTATAGAGAGAGATTGGGACATTGGTGTCATGCCATGTTAAAGACTGGGAGGAAGCTGAAGAAGAAGCGAGTTTTGTGAATGATTTTTGACTCGTTATCTCCCCAAACCTGTCTGCTTCAATCTGAGAGTCAAAACACTTCTCGAGAGAGATTAAGTAGAGCCTAAGCCCCTGTCAGTACATTTACTGCCTCCTCAGTAGTTAAGCCGAGTGGTGTGACAACTTCATCATAATTCTTTAATAAGCCACTAATGCTACACAACTCCTGACTTCCTTCTCTCTATTCCCTGTGAAGCTGCTCTTGAAACAAAACAGAAATTAGGCTCTCATCATCTTCGGTGATAAGAGAGGAGATGACGATGAGGATGCCCCACTGGAACACATCTCTACTCTTTTTTGTTCTCTTCGAAGCATTCACTCCTTCTTGTGTAAAATGAAGAACGAATGTTCACATGCCTTCAGATAGCCATCGACAGTCTCGCACACAAGAGTCCCTTCGAAGACTACACAGCAGACTACAAACAAGGATCACATGGTTGTCCCTATTCCTGAGAGTCCAGGGACACATTTTTATTATTAAGGACCGAGTGGAAGAATCTCTTGTGGATCCATATGGCATTCTTGGGATATTATTATTACACAAACACTCCGTCTCTCTCTCGTAAAGAGGAAAAGGAATTTGTGGTGAACTCATATTTTGCATTTCTCTCTCTCAGAGAAGTCTATCTGCTGGATGATGTTCATTCTATTGCAAAGTATCGGATTACTTATTAGCATCTCCACGGAACTCATTCCTCTCTCTCTCTTAAACACACTGCCGTAGTTCGCTCTCTCACCTTAAGAATGGGAGATGGAGATAAGACGTGAGTGTGATGGCTAAGTAGATGCAATGTATGTATGATGTGTTTTATACGGATGGGAACGAGATCATTCCTCTTTCTTATGCCTGTTGTGTACATCTTGAAGATCTATTTTAGACGGAGAGAGCCCGGCTATCGGGTTACAACATAGATCCACATGCCACCCACAATGGACTCTCGAGTTAACCTAAACTTGTCCCAAAAAGAGTGAGAGATTTCGTTTACTCTTCCAAGTAGAACCGACGCTAATGGAACCCTTCCAAGAAGAAGAGAAGGAGATCTACGAATGTGATAACCCAAACATCCCCAGCATCAGAAGAAGAGAAGCTTCTTTATGCCGTGAGAGTATTGCTGCGAGCAAAGATGCAGATTTCCATCCAGCTGTAACCTCTTGCCAATAACTACATCTCTCAAATATGCACTCACTCAATTATTCAATTCCTTTTGTCATCCCATTCACAGTGTAGTTAATCTCCAGATTAACACCGAATTCCTATACACCCTCCACATTATTCCTCCTCTGATTCCGCCTGAGATAAGAGTAATAATAAAGATCCGTGTTTCCGTAATTGCTGATCGTGTATCCTTAAATCCCTAATCCTAAAATCCCAATAGACCTCAACTCCAACCAGGTTAATCTGCTTTTATGTGCTCCACTGATCAGGAAGGAATGGAACAAGCTTAAATGTTGCGTGGTTCTTTTGGGGACTCGCTGCTACTTTGCTCAAAGTACGTATGGAGTCCCAAGATGATAATGGATATGCTGAAGCTGTCAGCAGTGACAATGGGGTAGGTCGGTCTCTCTCCCAAATGACATTCATTTAACAAGCTAAAAACGAGCTAAATCGCAGAGGACTAGAAGATAATCCCATTAATCTCTTGAAGCTACAGGCGGATCAGTTTGAGCAAATCCTTCGCAGCTTCCTCTTCATCGAAGCGTGGAAGGAAGAAAGGCAGCCAGAAATAAATCACTTGATGCCGTGTGACTCGAGCTTTTATGGGGAGTCGTGTGTGCAGGCACGTCGAAGATGCTTCTTCTTCTTAAGTGAACTGAGATGCTCGGAAGAAGTGTGAAGTTAGTTTTAAGACAAAGTTGTGTTTACCTTGGCGGACCATCCTTTTGTTCAGCTGCTCTGTCTCTTTGTCGGCGATTTTTAAACCAATTGCTAACTTGAGTTGTGGTCAACCCGGTAGCTTCTGCGAGTTCTCGTTTCTCTCTCGGACTTGGGTAAGGATTGTGTTGGTACCAGTCTCGCAAAATGTTACGCGATTTCTCTTTAAAGCAGTAAGACGTCTCTTCTCCATCCCAAATGGTTCTTGGCAGAGGAAACTTCCTCCGAACTCTGTACTTCCCTGTGTACCAATAATAAACATCAATTAGCATAAATTATTAGCTTCTCGGGGAAATGTCATTTGTCATCATTCGTAAAGAGTGTGAAGAAGGGTGGGAACTCATGAGAGTCAATTAGGGAACTCACAAAATATTATTATTTTATTAAACACAGATAAATAATCATTATTTTGACAGCTACAAAGAGGGATGTCTTTTTTTACTTGGCCCAGCTTTAAAAAGAACAAGTGTTAAGGCCTATGCAACTATACTCTCACTTCCTTTAGTGTTAAGCGTTTAAGTATACATTGTAGATGTTGCTATACTTATATTTGTAACAATCGAGTCACTTAGTGTGTTAAGGAGTACGGGACTGGAGTTGACGGGGATAAGAAATGAATTATGATGGATTGCTTTTTAAGGATTACATTAATCTGGTGATAAGGAGGTTTGGTTGTGCTTACCTACTGCCCCTAAGGGACGTCCCCTTAGTTTTTCTGCCTCGATGTAATGTGCTTTCAACCAAAGAGCTTGCAATTTGGGATGATTGTGCTGAGAGAACTGGTGAGACTCGAGGATTTTGTAAAGTTCCTTGAAATTTCCTCGGTGAAATGCAACCACTGCTCTGGCTTTGAGGACGCTTTCATTCTTTTGCAACTTGTCACATCCGGGTAGCGACCATAGGAATCGGGCAAGACGTTCCATGTTACCAGATTGTTGGAGAACTTCGCATACGCAAGCCACCTGTGATTCATACAACACATGATATACATTAAATATAGGGAGTCGTCTATAGTCTCGTCTTGTGTCTTGCCTAGTTATCATCATTTAGGTTATCACGTTAGTTTAGGATGGGTGCTTCTTTAATGCGTATACATTTATGTTTCTCGCTTTCCTCGTTTTACGCTATTACAACTGGGGATAAAGTCTGAGTTGACATTTTTTCACGGATG
>JAQGAC010001916.1:0-11982 GCA_034696585.1 Isotomurus maculatus
TAGAAGATCTTCTTCCGTGTTTATCAATTTGGCAAGTTATTGAATACCCTTCGAATATTGTCCTTGGCCATGATCCTGCTGATCGCACTATGAGTAAACACACGTAACGAACTACTAATTCACTATGCAATCATATATTCACCTTGCCTCGGTCTATGAAAGGGCTCCGTCTTCACTATACATGCATACATTATTAATATTCAACATTTTGCATGATTAAGCTATTTAATTTTTATTGTGTTTTATGTTACAAGCACATTCTCATCATTGGATTTCACTGATAAGTAGCCAAGCCCCTCACGGTTGCTCTAAAATCAATTATCATGTTGTTGGACTCTACTGTATCCCGTTCCAACCTGTGTGGTTAGTGTAACGATGATAATAATTGTTATCAATCATACGCACTTGTATTTGTTACTTACTTGCCTCTTTGCTATCAGTAGATATCTTTCGCAAACAGAGAAATCTCTATTTGTAATATTTGTATTGTTGTTAGGAAGAAGAGTAGTTTCACAGTACACTTCACTTTTAAGTACATTTATGAGTGAAAAACAGGAAAATAGAAACAGTGAAAATTGCAGTGTTGACAATGATTTCAAATTAATCGTATTGATCTTCATGCATCGTAAAAAAGTCAACCTGAAGCAAAGCTTCTATTAGTGAAAAAGTTAACCTACCTGTCCACCCTCCACCCTTAATCCCACTGCATGATTACACTACGAAAATATTTGCAGCACAACAACACATTCGATGCCAAAGTTCAGTGATAATATGCGAAAACAAAAACAATCTTCGTTAGCTGCATTTTAGAACCAAATAATCACGGTGGTGGTAGTTAATTAAATTTCAAGGTCTGTTATATGCCTCAAGCATCAGTTGATTCAATCAAATTACCTAGTCGTTATCTTTGTCACCTAATAACAATCCGTCAGTTTATACAGGCTCATATTCATTGCTGGATTTATGCAAGATACCCGGTGAACCAACGATGATGTGCACGAATGCAACAGGTGGCAATTCACTAACGCATAACGTGAATGAAATACTGAACACCCATGAAGCAGCTTATGCCTACCCTGCTTTAATACTTTCTCAGATTTAGAAAACGTGATTCATCATCAACTTCATTCTCTCGAAGTAGAAACAAGTTTCTGTGATTTTAAAAATACAAATCTTCCTCAAAGTTCATATAAATATATGGGGAAAATGTCCAATTCGGATTGGAAATCATCATGAGACTGATTCTCTAACGTCTTTTAAAAGTCAGCAGGGTTTCACATAAGTGGATCGAATCAATAGAAATAAGGAGAACGGGGAAAACACCCTAAAACCTAAAATCCATCCTTTGTAGAAAAAATAGATCATAGTGAAAAGACTGTACACTATTATTAGTCGGACAGATATCATTGTTCGAATGTTCCCAAAACCAGAAAACGTCCCTGCAGCAGGAGCCAGTCAACAAATCTGTGTGATTTCATACGAGCTACCTAATCCTTCGCATTATGGACACAAGCAACAAGGCCAAAATCTCCAGGTATAATAATGCACTCTTCGTATGTGGTTGGTTGGTAATAAAGCCCGAGACAGAGAGAAAGAAGAGAAATTACCAGTCTCACCCGTATCACATCGGTTTCTATTCTACCCTCTGACTCCTCAGATCTCCTGGAGATTTTGACCATAATCAAACCTTCAGATGGAAAGCTGAAATTTTGGTTTGCTTCAAGCTGGGGAAAAATCTTTTTGTGTTTCTCCATTCTCCCTCAATGCATACACATATTATTGTCGATTGAAAAAGAATAAAATTCTCAACCAAATCTTGTGATGAGCGATGCAGAGATTGAATGAAATGATTGCACGCCGACTTGACTTGTGTGTGCCTGCCTACTGCTGAATGCAAAATGAAAAACGCATGTTGTGCGGACTGACTTGACCACCTAAGATTCTAAATATCCCATTTTTAATTCAATTTAAACTTTTGATTAAATCCTCCAAATGTGTTTTGAAACAAGTTTACAAATCAACGGATGACGCATAGTACAAAATGATTCGTTACGATATTGCTGGTGTAGTTGAATATTATAACTCTGTCGTTGTTGAGTTTCCAATCCCAATGTACTGAGGGTTGACAGATATCACTTTCAAGCAGGACAACACTAAATTTAAACCCTCACTCATGATTCACGACGCATGGAGCAGATTCCCTGAAGACCGAATCCTAGATTGGACAATGACGAGAAAAAAAGTCCCACAGATGCAAGAGATTCTCGGAGGATGAGTCGCCTAAGAACATTATCATTGACGATGGTGACTATGACACGCAACAATCTCATCGTGTTCGCTCATCTTGCGATGAAGAATGGAAAATTGAGAGTGTCTACTAAAACTTCTGGTGAAGAACGAGTCCTTAAAAGATGAGCGTGTATATCTTTCCCTTGTAATAATATATGCCTTCTATTTATACAACTTTCATCGTGTATAGTTTGTAGTGGAAACCCCAAAGAAGATGAGTTGAAGAAAAGAATTTTGCTTTTCACTCATCCTCATCGACTCATCAGTCAAACAGTGTATGTCTCAATGTGCTTTGAAACCTTAATACTTGAAGACATTTCTTTTCGGATGTCGAGGATGAGTGTGGGAATAGAAGTCATCTGGCTGCATATGGAACACATTAGATTAAATACGCTCCTCTACCCGTTGGTCTCCACGTCTTATTGTATTTCTCGTCTATTCCCTTTACGCATCCAAGACTCCCAATTTCGTTTTCAAAGGATAATCCTACATCATTAACATTGCGATGAAATATTGTATACAAGTCCAAATCTGAGTGTGTAAGTTATAGAATAATACATGCAAACCAAAATGTCATTTTTCACTACTACACTTGATGTTTTACGTTTATATTATGCCTGAGAACTTATTTGGTAATCATTTTTGAGATTCACGACACCAGCAATAATGGGTCATGAACCGTGTGGAAATGAATATAAGTTCGTAGTAAAACTGGACAGTGGTTTGGGTAACTGGAGGTCACGCTGAAGAGATGGGAAGGACGAATCTTGTGACAAAAAATAACTTACGGAAAAGCAAGGCACTAGGTTAGGTTAAGGTAAATGAACCTCACTGTGAACAAAAAAGGCATTACAATAATATGGAGAAAAAGTTAGACAAAAACTCGACACATAAAGACGTGTGGCTTTATTCCTCTTCGCTGTGTTAACAATGGGAAGGAACCGGTGTGTATGACATATCCGGATTGCTCATTGTCGTTAATGCGTTTATAATCCGAATATGGAAATTTCAGGTGACTTGCAAGCAACGTGAGACAGGAAATACGAATGATCTGAACGTAACAGAATTTTACTTATCTATTATGTTTTTAATTATTCCAGTGAAATTGAAACCTAATTTTAGTAAATTAACAACAAGATGCAGAAAATAAAATAAGGCCTAACAAACTAATACATATCAGTAAGTCAGAAAGCCTCCCACAAAAAAACCGTATAGCAGGCAGGAAAATAAATCCAAGCAACTAGAATCAAACACTGTTGGCTGTCACAAAAGCTACCTAAACTAACACTTCTAAAGTTAGCAGCTTTGTAAATGGGATCTCTAGCTCAAACCCGAAAGTATTACGAGCTGTAGCATCCAGTTGGACATTGACTTTCACAGTCACACGTATTTTACTGCACATCTTGAGGAATTTCGAATGTGACTGACAAGAGATTAAAACCGGAGGTACCCTTCAACGTGTAACTCTTTCGTAGAATTCAACAAATATGAGCATCTCATATCCACTCTTCGTTAGATAATAATTGCTGGGCTTTTCAGACAGTTCGATGCTCATAACAATAAATATCTTTCGCAGTGCTTTACCCTTAAGCCACACGGCTTGTTACTCAAACCGTCTACCTTCATCGTAGACTACGGTTGACACATCACAGCTTGACAGTGAAAAGATGAAAAGAATGTCGTTCTTTCGCAATGCTGTAAAAGACAATTTTGTGACTGCAGCACACAATATAATTCCTGTAGACAGAAAATCCCCGCATACGAAAACTTTTCAACGTGACAGATTGCTGATGGGACAGTTGGAATGTCAGAAACTGAAGACGCTTTATTAAAATAAATGTCCATTTATCATTATGTTCGGTTCTTGGATTGGCAATTTTCTGCAATCTACAATCCAGTGTATTTAAGTTGTTAATTTATGTACCGTGACTTAAAAATCAAGAGGTGACTTCATTCAACTTACACAACCACATTTGTAAGAACATTCTTAATTTACAACTAAATGAGCCAGCAAAATACCTACAGAATATCAATTAAACAAGTGGAATATTACTGTTGGCTTTTGCACAACTTTGCATGTTACTTTACCTAACTTTTTAAGATTTTATAAGAGCTAAATCGCATGGAAAACTTAAAAGACACTTTTATACTTAAAGAGTAGCATGCATAGGGAAGAAGCTGCTCAAGACTTCACAACATATCTACGATGAATCAATCTGTAGGCAGTTCTTTCATTTTAAAATATGTCAAACTGCGACGGGGAACAGCTCACAGGAATCTTTGCTTACTTTACTTTTAATGAGAATTGCAAGGCTCATCATCATCATCATCTGTCTTTTGAACGCACGGAAATGCAAATTATTTTTTAACTGAAAGAACTGTACGCATGGGGGGAAACGAGCAGTAGTTGGTATTCTTGAACTCGAATATTCATCATACAAGAAGCACAGACTCAAATGAGGAGAAGTGTAATTTTTGGACCGAGTTACATGTGCCTGGACTTCAGCCAAGAAGTGAAGATAAGTCCAAGAAGATGTGGAAGCCAGACTGAAAATACTTGCCTTGTAAAGAGTTGACAGAATAGTTTAAAATGAGTTCTACGAAACTCGATATTTCGGCAAATATGGACAGGACGATAATAGGCACTCACAGTTGTGTTTGTATAAATACTAAATATTCTTTCCAGATAGTTATCTAAATATGAAAAGAGCTGAATAATATAATACCAACACAAATGCACATTCATTTTTTATTTGAAACACACCCACAGTCTGAGATAACATAAGTGAAGTAGATTGAGCTCAGTCTGAACACCTTAAATTCGGAGTGTAAAGAAATCCCACAAGGTGAAATGAGTTTAAAGCACCAGTCTTTTATATATACTCAAACGTATCGTATTTCAGTTTTGTTGCAAAATAAAGGGCTGATAAAAATTCTATGAACTGGAAAGGGACTGCAATACAAAAATGCACCCAAGTCTTCGAATTTCTCATCTTTGTGAAGTACAAGCATGAACTTAATCCGACACTTTCTGGCAAGATCTCACGGTATAAATGAAAGTAAAAGGGACGCAAGCAGGTATCGCAAGGTTCTATACAATTTATTCTCCCAAGACTTAATTGATACCAAGTTCTTAATCTTGAATCTTTCCTGGATAACTTCAAACAAAAGACGCTGCAGTGGATAATAAATTAGCTGAATGCACACAATATACTTCGCATTTATTTCTGTGACGAATAATCTGTCACACATACAAATCCAACAACGAAGTCAATAATGATTGGAAGTACATTTGTATTTAAGATTCTGCCTCTTCATGTTCCGCAACGAAAAATCGGTCTTGCAGGCATATTGGTCTTTCCACGAGTCGAAATCACGTTGGAATTTAATTCCGTGTGAGATTGAATGAAAGAAAAGTGAGAGTAGAAGTATGGAACGGCCTTTTCAGGGATGAGTGAGTTCAGTGTTCACACAAAAAGGACCTTGCCTCAAGAGCCTGGGAAAAAACTGGGAAGGGAAAAAAGTTCCCGTAAACTACTACTTGTTCTTGGGAAGTACTTCCGCATATAAATGTCTAAACACCCAGACACACAATCCGTAGACAGAGAAAGGACCGAAGGAAAGAACCCTTCCAGTCAAAACCAGATATGTTATTAGAAGTTCTTTTAAAGGTGGATGAGCCTTTGCACCTCTCTCCTCTCTATATTTATCTAATATCAGGACTCTCATTTATTAGATGAAAGTGAAAAGGAGCAACAGGCCATGCTGCATCTCCAGCCTGATGCGTGTGTGAATAAAAAAGGGTCTCATCATTCCTCCAGCAAAGGAATTCTCTCATCTGCTTTCATGACCACACAACCAAAGGGTAAGGTAAACTCCCTAACAAGATGCAGACCGAGTAGGAAGTGTCCTTCTATCAAATACCGAATCATTTGGAAAAAGATTGTGCACTTACACATCCTCTCCCCGATTTAATCAAATCTGGTTTCTACTGCACCCTCAAATAACACGTTGAGATAAGTCTTTATATTTCAAATAAATCTGCTTTTGAAGAGAGAGGTGAGCAGCAGGCCGTCCCCCTGCCCACTCTGTTGTACACACAAGGCATAGCAAATACTGTTATTGTCCTGTCTATTTTCATTCATATTAATGTGCTCCCTTATCTCTCAAAATACAGGAAAGAACTATGAGCTCTGCCTTGTTTATCCCGTGGGAATTCGCCGAAATCACATTTGGAATCTGCATCGGTCAGGAAGGGAACCACCTTCAAAGGGATAACTAGCATAGATTAACGCTTGAATTGAATTTGTCCTTCATACAACACCTGTGTACATTTTAGCTTCAGATTAAAACTGCGTTTTACAGAATAGCACGCAGATTTTAAAATAGCCAACAAACAGACTATGTGGCTTATTACCGACAAGCTTGGCATTTCACTGGGACTTTCAAAATTATTGGACTGAAAAACTACACAAACTTGGGTAAGTAAATGGGAAGTTATACCTGGAAAAAACGTAATTCATGAATCTATTCAAACAAATGGGTTTTACACGCCTCGAGAGTTACTGCAAGACAAGATTTCAAGAATATATTATGATATCGCTAGAACGCATACGTTCTCGTTGCTTGTCTGAAGCTTATTATCCAACTTTCTTAGCTTTCTCGTGTATCATTTCTCGAACTTCTCGTGTTGTAAAACTCCTAGTGGGATTTGGCAAGTTACGAGCGACTCGATTAAGCAGCACTCTGGAAAAACAAATTGTTTCACAAAAAGTGTGAAAAGGATCTTCATTCATCCCCTTGCTTCGATTCAGGGAGCTTTGCCAATTTTTTTCTGGATAATTTACTTGTTCACACTATCGGAGGCAGCTTTTATTTCTGTCTCTGTGTGCAGTCTAGTTGCATGACTTCTGCTACGTGACACGTACACGTGTTATTTAATTCCAGATTATTCTTGCCTGCCACTGAATTTCAATAACATTTGAAATATTTAGTGCTGAATCCGGGGTTAATTCAGTAATTAGTTTGTCTTCAGGTCTAGGAACTTTTTCATGATTGAATGAAACTCCTGAACTTTTCAGTATTTCAGTATCCTTTCGCATTAATTGCACAATAACTTTACCGGTTTCAAACAAAATCTTGGCACTTGGCACCCATGATAAAATAATAGTTTCTGCCGGATGGTTAGACGGTGTTTCAAAGCTATCTAATGAATCAGTTAATGAAATCAAAGGTAACATGGATAATAATAAATCTTCTTAATGCGAGCACACTAGACATGTTTTACGCTACGAGTTCTAGGTACAATTAAAAGTGTGTATTTTTGCCTGTGGGCTCAACATCATTTGAAACGCTTAGTTATTCTTTAAAATGTAAGTGTTACATTACAATGTGAAGGATGTGGTCTTGAAGAAAGGCGATAGGGAGGATTCATCCTTTAATCTAAGCTAATAACTTAAAGACTACACCAAGTAGGAGTGCCTGGTTTATGATTTCTTGAAATTTTATTAAGTAACCTCTCTGCAGTAGGTATTCCCTAATTAGTGGACCACTTTCCTACTGACTCAGCTTATAAACCCGTTCTGAATAATTAACCTGAGATCAAGTAAGGATTGTTTTGGAGCCTGAAAACCAATTAGTTTAAAATCGATTCGCAATTGTCGCCCTTCGTCAAAATTAGTTACTTTAATTTCTTATGAAATACAAAATTACTCAAGCTATAACTAGCGTTTCTTGTTTGTAAAGAAAATTAATCAAACTGAAACTATTTCGGGTAGCCGAAGTGTGCGGAGGGTAAAGTATTTGAACGGTAGTATAAACTTAAAAACTGTGTAGATCTCAATAACTTTGTTATATCATTAAAGTAAAGTTATCTTTCATAGTATCTGCAATTTTACTTCATTTTCTAGGACCTACGAGATGCAGCGTGAGTTATAAAAGTTAATCGTTACACAGATATACAACACAATGAAACCACTCATACTAACGAACATTAGTGAAGCACAGATTTTATCTGATTTGGAATTTCCAGTTGTTCCTATGAATGAATTGCAACACTACTACATAGGTATTTCAAAATTCACTGAACCAATTCAAAATTCTTCCCTTTATGCTTTATCTTATCAAGAAAGGACACGACTACAGCAAGACTGTATGTTCTGTGTTTGGAGTTTGGATGTTGGAGGTAAAGCTAATAGATAAACTTCGAAGAAGATTCTCTCATGAGGAAGTAGTATAAACACTTGAGCCAAAAGTGTTCTTATTTAAGCATATAATCGGAAGGAAATGTGAATTCAGTGAAACAAAACAAAGTTAACAGGCACCTTCATACATTGTTCATAATGTTAATTAATAATATATTATTAAAATTTTAGAGTTATACTCTTACACTCTTTCGGTGTGAGTCTATTATTGATCGCTCTAGTAGATATTTCTAATAATCTAATCTCTGCTGTCTGAGCAAATTCGTAATGAGCCCACTCTCACGTTGAAGATTTGGATAAATCCTAATGAGCGTAAAACTCCTTGCTAATTCTTAATTAGGAACGCACGGGAAAGGCTAGTTACAGAGCACAAGGGGTAGATTAGAAGAGCACATAAAATTCAGAAGAAATGCTCTTGATACAAACAGAATCATAATTTTATCAGCCCACCTTCATAGGAAACTTAACAGTAGTCTAGTCATGTTCCTGTTGTTTTTGTATCTAACAGAAATTACAGAAAATGTAAAGACGAGTTGAACTACTCTTTATGAACTTATTACAAGTTCAAACTTTCCCATTTCAAGGATACGACAAAGACAATACTTTTAGAGGTAAGTCATTGCATGGCTAATAAGTAGATGAGTGTCTATCATTGAAGCAGTTTGACTGACTGGCTAGCGAGTGCAAATGGCTGATTGAAAGCGTTAGAATGTGTGATATCTAGAGAGCGTTAGAAACACATTTAATATTCCGGTCACAAACACTTTATCATTATTGATGTAAAAGGTAAGAAGAAAATTGAGGGACAAGAAGAAGAGACATGTACTTATTTTCGCTTTGAGTTTCGTCCGTAGGTCTCTTGTCTGCCAGCCAATCTTATCACGTTAACCTGTTATTCTTTCACAGGTTACAATTTGTGCATTAAATTCATTGAATTACAGGCTGATGGGGGTTGCGCAGCTTGAATACATATTGTATGCATTCATTTCAATTATACCAATTTTGAAACCGACTAATTTGAAATAAATAAACCCACGCAATTCTGTAAAATTTTTATACAAACTTTTACTCATGTTTCGTGTGACGAGAGGTCAGCAGTAAACATGATTCCTTTTTGCTTAGGTATCTACTAGAACCGAAATATTAATGAAATATTTTTATTAAACTGCATTCGTAAACGGTAGTTAAAAGTTGAAGAAGAAACCGCAATTTTAATTCATTTGTCATTTATTCCCTAAAAGAATTTGACCCTGTTAACCATCCTTGTTACATACTTGATAATGTTGATAAGATTTCACTAATTTATGGTGGACATTTTAGAATTTTTATTAATCTATATTCTAAATCAATGTAATTTCGAATACAAAACATAATTTTATTATTGCCCACGCATGAAAAATACACAAGAATGGTCATAAAATTATTTGTGGGGCTTGATACTTGATGTGAATGTATAGATTATATGTAGATTACCCCGAGCTATCAAAAGATGGCAATTGAACTGCAGACAGACTTTCAAGCTAATTGATAAATTTCTTTACTTTAAACGGGACTTTTTAAAAAGTTTACTTATCGTCAAGATGCATGTCCACCAATCCTCACGCCTACTGAAGTAGGAGAATCGCATTAAATGAGAAACATGCTTTTAAACTAAAAGAGAAGCGACAGATGGTTGGCCACAGCATTTAATACCTGCCTTTTTACCAGTTGCAATGCTCTTATTCCCTATGAACTAATTTGACTCCTCATTACTGATTGTCAGGCGGAAGTAAGGCTGGACAAGAAAGCAGTCTCGTCAAGGCCTTCCTATTCAACGTACGTCTTTGTAACCAACTACACCAGTAACACCAGCAATAAATGACATGACACATGACATGAAACATTACAGCACAATGAAAGTGAAGGTTTCTCAAGAAAAAACTACAGTGGTGAGTGCTCCTGCTGGCGCTCGATCTACCTGGAACTTTTAGAGTTCATTCTACACTGCTGCACGACTCAAGATTCCTACATCCTTTCATGCACTAACCACTTCATATAAAATGTTTCAGGGAAACTATTCTTTTCCAAGGCACTTTCCGGAAATACTTGCGTGTCTGCCCCAACAACCCTTCAATCGGCTTCCTTTCTTTGTGCTGGACTTGATAAAGATACATGTGACTGTGGAAGGGTATCACCAACCGGATCTGACTGCACAGTTTTGTCACAACGCTACGAAATCATATGAAATGAAAGAAAATCAAATAAATTGAAATTGAGTTTTTTATACTTCGCTGGAAAACAATAAAGATATTCTTTTGATTTCACAAAACAAGAAATATAAACAAATTATGGGTTGTTAAAAACTTTTAAGCATTCACAGTTGGTTAATATAAAATGTTTCCTTCCTCCTCATTAAACTATTAAATGTCAAAAAATGATAAATTAGTCATGGAAAATAAAATTTTCGAAGATCTGCTGACTCTCCATGTTTCGTCATCCTCATTACAAGGTGAGCATCTTTTGTTTCTGATTCACAGACACTCTCAGATTCGTTTTCTTGTCACATTCAATCACTCAAGCACCTCTCACGATTAATATTACACGAGACTGTTGAACATCACGTAGTAAATCAAAATGAGAGAGAGAGAGGCTTACAATTAGACCACATGCATCATTCATGGTGCTGTGCTTCTGCACACATGGACAACAAACATGCTCTTCACCTCACATACAATTCCAAATCTTAAATTATGTTCATATTTTATCCACCACAGAAAGTTTCGTATGAAATTACTCACACAACGGACTCTGCACCACCACCAGAAGTAACCATCTCAAGGCAAATGGGCAGACTAACGAGTTAGGAACATTAAGCGAATCTCAAGAGAGTTTCATGAGAGTAAAATTCTTGGACGATCAACCATCAGACAGAAAAGGATTGATGTGTTTCCCTCAGTTGTATGCAGCACTAATCACCGTAACGCAAAATACAAATTAACAATTTGTCTTGTTCTTCGCATTTCATTTCGCGTGTAATGATGCAATATGTTCAACAGCTTATCCTTATATTCTCAGTCCGCAATACATTACCACGTCATAAACTCGCATCCGCAACAATAACCATAATCATTTAAACTCTACCTTTGCGTATGAAGGAAAGAATAAAACTAGAATTACATTTTCCCAAGACGAATCTAACCAAGAGTAGTAAAGTACATGATCATAATGAAGTAATTCTGTCGAAGGATTCCTCTTGTCTTAAAGTCAACTCTACTTCAGCCAGCCACAAGAACAATCAATCAGATGTGCTGTATGGAATTAACTACGTATTGTTCGAATTCATGCATTGCCACAATGTCAGGTAAGTATATAATCATAACACGACCTTGGTTCCCGACAAACCAATATACTGCCATCAGAGAATACAACATTATAGACTATTTTCAGCCGTAAGCTTGGGAAATCACCTGACATTTTTCTAAATGGTTTTTTTCCCCATGAATCGATAGAA
>JAQGAC010001917.1:0-11977 GCA_034696585.1 Isotomurus maculatus
ACGACTCTGAACATGAAACAACTGCTGAGTTGCATTAAACCAGATCTCTTGTGAAATTGCGCTGAATTCTCAAGCAACTGTGCTCATTCAGAATCATAACAAGATTATAAGTAGCCCATTTCCCATGCAGGGAAGTGACCAAATCCTTTATTGTGTGATGTCATAGTTGGTTGTGTAATCAAGCTCTTGGATTGCATAAATTATTGTGTGCTGTGTGTTCGATACAAAATAGATCCCGTTTGGGTCTTTTAAGCCTACAGGGAAACTAATCCAGTCGGACACACGGACATCAGAGAGTGAGAGAGAGACGAATGGAATGAGATGAGATGACATACGCGGGATTAAATTATCCCCACAGCCTCGCTGCTTTTGCCCTCTTTGCTTTCATAACAAGGAGAGTTGTTGTACATGTGTTGGATTATTTTGCGTCACTCTCCACCACTACTATAGTAGGCATAAGCCACGGCTTAAAAAATGCAAATGCACGAAAACTCTCTCTTTATTATGCAAATATGAGGGGAGCATTTTTAATTTCCCGAGCTTTTTGAAAAAAATTCTACTTTCCATCATAATTAAATCAATTGCACAACCACTTCTTCTCCTGCTCCCAATCCTTTGACTTCAACTTCTCATCTCATCACGCTAAGCAAGCCTCCAGTGAATGAACCAGTCTCTAAATCTAAACATAAAATCCCACATTCTTCATTTGTTCTTCGTTTCTATTCATCATCATAATGATAAAAAAAATTGCGGAACGAACTACTTCTCTTGCACAAGTGATGACTAAGATTAATATACGAAGAATAAAAATCAAAAATTTACTATAACGCGCAAACGAGAAAAAGTATAACGATAACGCAGTCAGCTTGGGAATGACGAAACTCTAGTAGAATTAAAGACTCGTCATCCTTCTTATAATACTACAGTTGAATTTTCTGTGTGTATACACTAGCTGTAGAAGTGTGCAGATGATTTTAATCAAAATTTTGATTTGATTTTGCATTTGATGACTCAAGAGGATCCCATTTGAGAAGAACTTAGAATAGCAGAGAACAAGTCCGCTTTTAGTTTTAAGTAAGTAAGAAGGAGTAATTTATTCCTTGTAAAAATCTGTACTCTTTCATATGCAAATACAATCTGGAATCTCTCTCACTCATAAACTTTCACTCATTCTCATTTCATAATCAAATGACAAAAGTCCTCTCCACGCGAAAGAAAGGAAAGAAATGGAATAAGGAGAAAGAGACGAGGAGAGCTCATTATTTCATGCATAAATTATCATTTTTCAACTCTCTTCTTTCTCTCTCTCCAGGCCTTTCCTTAAGCAGAGCCTCACAGACCTCCAACACTACCGAAGATACAACCACTGGCACATTGATGATGCGATAGAGATCTCATTTATTCCAGACAGAGAAAAGTATGTGAAAGAAATGCGAAGAAGAGAGAAATTAAACCAACTTTCATTACTGAATGAATTGTAATCAAATCCACAACTCCGTCTTAACGCTATTCATTCTTTACCTTCCTTCTTTAACTAACACATACCTTCCTGTATTCCTCCCTATCTATAACCAGAAAGTCGAATTGCTTACCCATTTGACAGATAGGGTGCTGTGGCTGCGTGCTACATTAAAATATTCTACCGTGCATCGTCTCACATCCCTGCTTCTATAACCTTCGTAAGCTCCTAAAACTCCTAAACCTAATAGGACTAGCGAATCAGCCGACGTTTACTCATTAGAATTCAAATCAGATTTTAAACATTTAATTTCTTTAAGCTATTCATACTCTTTAACTAAACTTTGATGAGAAACCCAAAGAGTCGGATTTTGTACGAGGAGAAAGTTCAATTTCTTTTGTAGAACAAACCAAAACTCTCTCTCTTGCTATTTCCGTCATCCATACAAAGTGCAAAGCGTGTGTTTTCTAACCTCGCGAATGACAATCGGTTTTTAAATACCCCCGTGTATGTAGTTTTAATTCTATTATTATAAAAACATTCATGTGTTGTTTTCTTTTCATGAAGAACTGGAATAAGCATGCATACTTTCCTGTTCCCTTGTCTCGAGTGTCACGAAATCACTCGTCCAGCTAAGTTGCTCATAACTTTACATGTTTCCTTCATAATAATAAGTACTTTAAAAGCTAAACCGCATTGTATTTTTATGAAACACTACATTAGTAATTAACCTTAATACGAGTTCTGGACTTTTTTATACTTTTTCTTTATCGTTCTTGGCCAATGATTATTTCTGCCCCTTTCCCACTTCCGAATTTACTTCTAGCGTGATATAAAAACTTTCTGCGTCATACTAAAACTCTCCGTTCTTTTAATGTTCCCATATTTTCGTCAGTTACTTCGTATTTAACTTTATTATGGCCTGTCTCTCCGAATCTCCTCACGAAATAAGAATGAAGGATTTATTTTAGATCAACCGATATTCACAGGTGCAAATGCACTGCATTCTTCAAAATTATTATAATACATCATGTATCACCGATAATGCAGTAAAAGTACAACTAGCAGTTGAAGCAAAAAGTAGAAAGTCTGATTGACTGTATCAGTAAGACCAGGTGGCAGAAAAAAACAGGTCGTGTGCACTGGAGATTGACATTTTGGAACACTACCCTTGAAACAGAGGAGTGATATCTTTTATTCCGTTAGAAAATCACCGTCTCTGCATTAACACAAGGATAAGTACCCCATTCTTCCCCGCTTATCTTTTGGTATTTAGGAGGATTAAGATCATGAGAGGAAGTCGCTCTGAGTGAAAAAAGAGTTTAGTCGAAGATTGATATTTTTTTAATTGACCCCTGTTTCCCTTCATTTACTTCTTGAGCAAATTAAAGTGAGGGATTGACTCGTAGATTGTTTCTGTCAGAAGTTTTTACGCTGCACTGCACAACATTAGCTATTAACTCTGTTGGATATGTTTACAAAGAGTGAGTAGTGTGGGAGGAAGGCTGGTGTATAATAATAATGAAGTATGAACTTATATATACACTCCCAAGTTTGAAAATGTATGTTTTCTCATTCATTTCTCCGATTGCTCGTGTATTTTTATCTCCTACCCTTTCCATAATAATGCACACAAAAAGAAAAAGTTGAAAGTAGATGACTGGACCGTAACAAGAATCCTTCGTGCGTGGCTCTCCAGTATAATATTCACGGATTATTATTATGCCCAGGTCAGAAATAATAATTTCCCATTTTCCTTATGTATTGTCTTATCGCTAAATCACATCGTAACGTAGGAGTGGAGTGAAACTACTTATGGAGAAATATTTTTCCTTGTTTTCAGGGAACACATAATAATGATGTGGTCTATTATTCATTGGAAAAAAGTACAACTGCATTGCACCATAATATTACTCGCACACGGAATAAATGCATCATATTTAAGACTGATTATACAGATTTCAGGTGTACTTAACTCTCCTTTTTATTCTGCTCCGAGCTAGATGGTAATTTCAACAACAAAAAATTTCATTTTTCCAGTGAAAGTTAATGCGCAGTCATCACATCCATCATGAAATCCCCAACCTAATTTCTCAGCGAGGTGTGTGCGCCATACTTTCCACTGCCCATTTAGAAAGCAATCAAGTGCCAAGATATGTTTGATTAATTGCAATTAACATTTCCTTTCATATGGAACCCTTACATGGGTATATTGTATGTGAAAGCACAAGTCAGATTTCACAAGAGAACGCAGCTTAGCGCAAGCGATACGGGATTTAAGTCATTAAAATTAAAGCAATATTTAAATCCACAGCCCTTACTCCGACTTCCTTCTCCACTACTAATGAAAAACAGACTAACGAAACGAGGACAAGAATCCTTTGCATAATCAAATCACCATAATCATACTCATCATACTGCAAACTCAGGTGAGTCTCGCCCCAGCCTTGCATAACATTACGTTAAGCCTTGATGATGTAGGTAGGTAATTCGTAATTCCATTTCCATGTCTAACTAATGATAAGGAGGAAGAGAGACGAATGCTACGCGGAGTGTAATAATTGGTCTGGAGACTTGTGGATGAGAGTCCAACTAATAAGAAATTTCTCCAACTGTACACCTCCAAGAATAACGGTCGACTTTCTGCTTGTTCCAATACTCCTCGCATGTCCTTTCTTCTCTCCCAAACACTTTCTACATGTAAATGAAATTCTGCTAAAATACTAAAGTCTCCGCTTTAAACAGCCTGCCTACCTAATTTGAATACTTAATTTAACCAAGTTGAGCATCTAATTTCATCTTCATTATACGAGAGAGAGAGAGAGAAGGATTAAGTCCTATTGTCTAGTCTGCATGTAATATTTGGTTAAAAATTACCCACCAGCCTTCCCATACAAACTCGCACACACGTCACCCAGTTAATAATGAAGTGAGATGGACTCTCAAAACTCAAATAATTACTTCATTTGCTGGCCTAACATTAAAATGTTTACGTAGAATTTCCATTCCCAATGGAAGGAATAAGTAGCAATTCCGAGAATACTGGCTCATTTATTCTTTGTCCTAATCACCGCGCGACTACACTGGGAGAATCTCATGGACTGACTAGTCGAGATCACACATAATTTCATAATTTATAAGGAACAAGCCTCCCGTCTATAGTTTCGTAAATTATTCTCCATCCCAGTCAGAAGTGCAGCTTTTACTTCATTATTTCACTCACATTTCCTTTCTCTCTCTTCCATTTCATATTTAGCATAAAAGGGCCGTAAATCCAGGCTAATTATCCAGACTACTGTGTGAATTGATTACTACTTTACTTACACAAGTCAGTTGGTAGTTTGCAGGAGTAAATTCTGCCTTGAATGTTTAGCCCTCTTCAGTTCACATAAGTGAAGAATCCTTTCATTACTTCATGTACGAGTTGTTCATTAAACCAAGGAGCACGGGAGCAGCGTAATTTTATGCTTCAGTTTACATCATCATCATCAGCTCAACTCGAGTGAATATGCTCTTCAACTATAATTGTCTAATGGCTAATTCTAATGAGCAGCAGGCATTCTATTATTGCGAGCAAAACGTGCATAAGCAGAAAGTTGGGCAAGACCAGCGAGAGAAGGGAATTTGGGGAGTCAAGTAATAATATGTTTGGTTGTGGCACGAACAGAGTGAAGAAAAAAGAGAAATTCTGCTAATTCTGCTTTCTCCATCAAGTGGTAATGTGTGTTGATGATTCCCCAAGTGCTAATTGAACCAAATGGAACTTCAATTCACTGTGGAATTCACGATTTTAATTAGCTTAGAGTCCACAGCGTTTCTATTGCTCCGTTTAGATCCGCTAACAAAAAAACCCAGCTCTAGTCTCCTATTAGTACAACTACACTAGTAGAATTAGTCGTGTGTGTGTGTGTGTGTGTGTGATGGTTTATCGTTTCCGTGCCTCTTACGCAATTCTCCTTCTAATTAATGATCAATGTAAGAAAATCCTCTAGAACAGAACCTTTAAGTTTTGAACCTTTTCTTGGCAACTGCTCTCTTCCTAAGAGTACGTGGATTTCCTAGCATCTTTCATCAAGAGAGAAACTACAAACTAATTTCAAAGCTGAATTAAAGGATTATTGATTTAAGAAAGGTGAAATAAATTAAATAGTTAGGACGGTGGGTGTTTTGCTACAAAAGTACTCTAAGGGCTAGAAGGCAAAGAGCGAAATTTCACAAGTTGTTCGTTTCTGAGTATGAAATGAGTTTATATAAAACAGGTGGGTTGTTGGGATAAGTAAAAGAGGAGTGAGAGAGAGAGAGGGTTCCTTTCTGAGACGGAATTTAAGATGCATGGAACACAGGTGGTGGTAAAGGGTGAGTCGGAAATTGCTGAAAGTCTTAAGATCCGGATTGGGAAATGCAGATTTGGTAAAAGGAAATGTGGTAGTGGTGGAATCCTACAGACTACTAATTCATTGTTTGTTTGTGAGGAAGGAAACAGGATGGATGTGGCTCATCTTCTGCTTGTAAGCTTTACTACACACGCCTACTTGACTCGTGTGATTAAGTTCTCTCTAATAGGTCTTAGTTCTCTCATTTCAAAGAAACTACCAACAACCTTACAACCGGCTACGGAATTATATATGAAAGACCAAAACTTATTTCATAATCTATTTTCCCTCACAACCAACATTTCTTACACTCCTCGCTTAATACGCTTTTTATTCTTATTCCGGGAAAAATTAGAAGTAATTCTCATAAGAATTGTTCCAATAATAAAGCTCCTTCCTTACATCCTTATCTTTACTTCCATTCTTCCATAACCACTAGAAAGTTAGGAGGGCAGAGTGTACATATACACTGTCTGACACAAACTAGCCATTCACGAGAGATTTGGAAGTTCTGACTTGTCAATTTATTATCAAAACAAGGTCTTTCTGGCTGTAAGAAAGGGTTGGTTTGCAGCGGAAAACAAAAGATAAGTTATGGGTTTAGATTTGAAGAGTTCCGACACATACTAAGGTCCTACACACTTTCTCTCTAGATTTGAATAAATGATATGCCAGAAAATGAGATGAGATGCAGATTAGGGAGAAGACAAGTCGGCGAGAGAAAGTGTTAGACTACCCATGACTTTTTGTGTGTGCCTTCTGTAGATAGATAGATAGAGAAAGAGGGGATTTCTTGTAAGACGACTCTCTCTCCTTGGAACGACTTCGAAGTGTTTCCCAACCAAACTTAAGTCCAAAAGAGAATAATAACATGATGAGCCAGGAGGAAAGTTAGTTTTCTTGAGCGAAGAAATGTTACTTGCTTAGAGATCTGACTCTTCCAGCTAAGGAGGAATAATATGTGAAGCTCGTGGCTGTGGGGTCAAGTAGTAGTTCTCTAGTGAAAGCGAGAGAAAGCAAGGAAGAGTAAAGTTGGATATAAATTAGCATCATGTAATCTTATTAATTTACATATTAATCAACGAATTCTGATTACAGCCCGGAGGTAATTTGCATTAATCCAATAATTGGGCTCTTCTCGTTAGAAATTAAAATTAAGGGCTTAATTTATTTACGCCTCTGCTCTAAAATTATCCTGAAATCCAATATATTCTCCCAGAAAACGAATACTCAGATGTGTGTGCTTCATCGTATGCTCATCTACACTTTTCACTCTACTCTTTACCACACAGCCCAGTTTGGAGAACGGAAGCATCTAAATTCCAAATGCTTAAGTTGATGATCCTTTCTGCTATTTATTTCCACGAGGTCGCTCTTTCAAATAAAACTCATTACAACGGGAGTGGCTATAGTCTCTCTATTAAGATATTACAGGCCAACTAGGCCGACTCTTATTCTTCACTTGTAATTCAAAAAGTTCGTTCTAAAATGTACCTCAAACTCATGCCAATAATTTGTAATTTGTAAAAAAATATATTGTTATTTTTATAGCACACGCGAAAAGCCCATGTTTGCCTTTGTGGTTGGTGCTACTTGACTAATTTTTAGGCTGCGTGTTAATTTATATCTGAACAAAAACACCTTTTTTTCAAACGCTCCTTGTCTACGATTGAACAGCTTCTTGTCTCAACTTTTAAAGAGGGGTAAACCCTTCAGCTTTCTGCATGCATATGCCAATTAATGTGTCATGCCATCTTCAACCGTATTAGTGGTTTCAAACCGATGTTTTTCGTGATCCATACCATCTCGCACACTCGTAATAAAAGACTTCCTACTCTCCATACAAATTACAATTACTTTCTCAGCTCGGTTTGTTTGCAAAATGCTTTGACACAGCTAATTTACTCATATTCAGGGTTGCTTATAAACACAATTATTATTGGGAAACAATTAAACCATCAAATTTAGTTCAACACAATAGATAACCACCAACTATCTTTGAAATTCACATGGCTTTTTAAAATTTCTTTAGGTTCTGTTAAATTACTGGGGTTGTTAATTGGCATAAAAAATGAGGCACTTATTTACATACATCCATCCATCCATCGGTCACGGGAGTACAGCAGTGAAGGTTTTTCCAGCCTGAGCACGAGCCACAGACAATTAAAGTAAAGGCTAAGGACTACTTAAGGAGTAAGTAAACATGAGTTTTACACACACGACGTGTGGCATGTTGGAAGGTAGGCAGAGAAGCTTCCGTGATCCATTTTTACAGGCATATGATTATCCTCATGCAGCGTGTATTTGTAATGGGAAGGGAGGACATTATTATTATTCCGTTTCTTTCATGCAAGAAAAACTGTGATTGTTCGGTTGATGTGTCCACTCTGGACAACTTAGCCCCTTTTACTTTACCATGGAATATTCCAATTAGCTTATTAAGTATTAAATAAAACTCTCACGGTATTTTTCTACTTGCACTCTCGTGTGTGTAGCTAGTATAATATAGATTACACTAGCCTGTGTTTGTGGTAGGTGTTTACTGGACTGGTGGCCAAGTAGCCTGCGATTCACAATGAGCTATTAGCATTTGCATTCACAAAAGAGTGGTGGACACATTACCTACATGCCTACTACCACCACTTAAAGTCATAATTACAGGGGAAATGGGTTTTATTATACAAATGGAGTACAAATGGATGGCAATATGAGTAAGTGGATGCAAACGAAAGAAAAGAATGTGACCGTATTATTATTAGCAGGAGAGTTGGATTTTAAAGCACATTTATTATTGTGCGCTACATAAGAGAAGTAGTTTTTGCAGTAATACTAATACACACGTATGCATGTGCTCTTAGCTCTTATGACAAACTCTTAATTGTACTTAATGCTTGACGGGACTGGCGTAAGTATATAGTGAAATACACACTGGGTAGCTGAGAGCTCCACACGGAGTATTTCGGTCTCTAAAATATCATCCACTTTTTCTGAGAAGAAACACGCTGAGTAGCAATGATATAGGTACACGATGTAAAACGAATGGATTTTTGGTATTAGCATTTATTGCCTGTTGTTATTGTGTAGTGCACCATTGTATGTGGGTTGGCCCACTCCATGAAGTGGAGATAAAATGGAAAAGATAAAAAGTTTAACTTCCTCATTATGCAAAATGTGCCAGTTCGGGTGGGTAATTATATTGCATGCTTAACACACAATACATTTTATACTTTGGAATGCATCCAGCCTATAATTAGCTCGGTAATAAAGACAGCTAGAGAGATGGAGAGAGTGAGAGAAGGACTTTTTGTTCCCAAAGTCACTACAACAGCAGATGAATATATGCGACGGTTCCATTGTAATGCGACGCTCAACTTGGGAAATGGAATTATATAATTTAGACATATCAATGTTATCATATCACTCAAGAAGAAGAAGGGAGGGAGAAGAGAGGAATTAAACCTACTTATTTTTTTCGCGTTTTTTGCTCCTTTTTCTTCAATTCTTGTGACTTATTGTGTGAGATGTTTGTTTGCTTTTGACTGAAAGGGAGGAGAAACACACAAGAAGGGTATTTTAGGACACTGCGGGATATAAACTTCTGATCTGTCTTCCGCATTGAGAGATAACAAAAGATGAATCTCGCGTAGTGTTTTGCATTCTTTTTCATTATATCCTAAGAGCATATCCTAAATTGAATTAGTACAATGAACCGTCCATACATAAAATTAAGGAATGAGTGCCAATGCCAAAAACTAAACTATCGAAGGTTTGCGTGGAATTCACAAAAATTGAAAACATGTTGGGACAAATGAATGAGGCTGTTTTATTGCAGTGAGAGTGTGAATAAACTCCCAGGAAATTCAACTAACTAAAGAGACACACAAGAAGACTGAACTAACGGCGGAACTTTCTCCAGCAGGACTTGCTGCCAGGCACCAGGAGCAGAGGGAATGAGATGAGAGTGATGTTGATTTTCATTGAGGAATATTATGATGATCCTCTTAAATTTTGACGAGTCGCAAGAGAGACAGGAATGAAGTATAATGGATGCCGTCGTATAATAAACATTCTGCATTTAAAATCCCCTTCACTCACTCATTAACCTGAGGGAAAGGAGTTGGAGAGTGTGGTAAGTACGACTCACAGATGGATGTGAGTAAGGTAACTAGAGATGTGTAATTGGTCTTGTGCCGTGTCACCATATCCATCTCCACGGCCATTATAATCATCACTCGCAGTATTAAAATTATGACGGAGTAAAGTGAACTACGAAGGGAGTTGGACTTGGGGACTTGTAATAAGTAGTCATTTTGGAAATTACTCTCTCACCATTTGGCTCCATCCATCCTTTCGCTCATTCATTTAGTGAGCCATTGTCATTTACATTATGATTTAACTGTCGACACTCATCATAATCCATGAAAGTAAAGTTTGCTCACTCCATCTCCTCCTGCCTTGCTACACTTTAGACTTATACGAGAGTAAATTATGACCAGAGCCTGTGAGCTTCCTTATTTATTACCTTTGCACAAGGAGCCTACAGTATTCTAGTTTAGTGTGGAGCTCTTCTACTGTCAGTAGGGACACGTAGACACCGACACTAACTATATACACGAGACAGAGGTAGATCAGAAACTCCTCCAATTTATGTCCACCCTGTCCACATTCACCATTACACTTACACTATTATTATGCAATTTAATTCTTGGTCGGATAAAGAATTATGTGATCGCTTGACGGAGAATGTGAAGTAATAAATGAAGAAGTGTAGTAATACAGAATTATGTACTCACTTAGATGGGATGCATATCCACACACACACATTCTTATTTCTTACACGATGTACCTACATCCATCCATCCCTAGCAATAATAATCATTCATAAATGAGTGAGTGAGTGAGAGTCTACTCAATAAAATAGATTATGTCAACATGGCCAACTATTTATAGCCGATTCTCCCCGTTCCAATTTAATAATGATTTATTTTATGAGCCCAAATTATAGGCTATTCAATGAATTATGCGAAATAACACGAGATCCTTTAACCCAAACTTGAGGGAGTAGTTGGTTCTCTCACTAAACAACTAACTTTGGGCTCCCTTTTCTTATTCCCTCTTTACTAGAAATTGGTATCCACACCACTCAGCTTCTGCTCCTGCTAGTAAGTAGTCAAACAAGAATTATTCTAACTTATTATTTACCTACTTAACTTCCATTTATTACCGAGGGTCAAAAAAGTTAAATGGAAGAATGAAATTAGGGTTATTTATGCAGGCAGGCCGACTGACTGGCAAGGTTCGCCTTTTGTGAGAAAGTTCGCTATTAGTTCGCTGCACTAGAAAGCGAGTAAGGTGGGTGAACCAACGTGCAAAATTGGATTGAACCTCTACAAACATACATTAACAAGCGGCGTTGTTTTACAGGCAGAGAGAAGCCTCTCTTCTCGACTCTCTCCTGTTCGCTCATGCCTTTCGGGTAAGTTTGGAACACAATCCCAAATAAACCGAGAAATAAATCAAAACATCCGAATAAATTGTGGAAGTGAAGGGAGAGCAGAAGGCCCAGATGGAATCATTATGCCTGGGACAAGAAGACAAGAGCCTACTTAGTTGTATGTACTTAGTCCTCGGTTAGAGTGAGTGATTGGGCTGTGCAGGAATGTAAATGAATCATCCAAGTAGCCTGTGTGCCACACTCCCATAGCTCTCCACCACGTCTGCTAGCTTTATCCTCTGCAGCTTATCTTGAGATAATGTACGAGGTGAAATAAATAAATTACACAACTGGCGATCACACTGGATTTCCAGCATTTCCACAAATAACCCGGTGTTCCCGATGCGAAGAGCAAAGTCATGTCCGAGAGAGTTCCTTTGAGTCACTTCATCCACCCTTCTCTCACTTTGAGACTAATCACATCAATTCACTGTCTACTGGGAGAGAAAGCATGTCATTATAATAATGAGAATGATTATCATCTTTCATTCAAAACCCTCCATAATTAGTATCAGTTGCCTGGATTCCGTCTCTCTCTCTTTCCCCATTACTTATTCAAAACCACATCTCTCTCTCTCTCCGGAATCCTCTCATTTAACTTTGCACTTATGCACACACAGCCAGTCTTTCTCTTTGTGTCAGTGTCATTAC
>JAQGAC010001918.1:0-11975 GCA_034696585.1 Isotomurus maculatus
AAGAATCAAGAATATCGCGGTGGTGGTTGAGTTGGAGGGTCTTTCATTATTGCTGCACACTCACATATACTCACATACAATCATACGAAACTGATACAGATTCAACATTCAACACAAAGTGGTGTGGAGTCAACATTGTTAAACATTTTTATTCCCACCACCACCAGACGTCTGTGGAGTTCCACTGCCGCATGCTCGCCCTTTTTGTTTCCACATCACGAGTTCCGGTGAGTCTGGATAAGGTGAGGCTGCTCACACAAGCACAGAATATGTAGGTTTCGAATTGCATAGTGTTTATACAAGAGTGGGTTGTAGGTGTGAAGTGGTGTGTTTATCATAATATCTCAAGCAGTGATTGTGGTGTTGGTAATCCAGTGATCGCTGATGCTGGGGAGGCGACGCGTGAACAGCTGGGAGATCCAATTTAATACTTTCCTGTATCGAATTCATCAGAGGTTATGATGTAGTTAATAGGGACGTATGACGTACGTTTATGTGAGTTTGCATTGTTCATCCTTCATCTTACACGTGTAATAATAATCCCGAGTTTGGAGGATTGTATGCTGATTATATAGTGCTCTTAGAAAATCTGATTATTCAGAGTATCTTATTAGCCTTCAAACTTTAGGGACTGAGAGAGCTCTAATGATGGTACATCTGGAGATTTTTAGGTAGAAGTAAGGTAATTCATTTTATTGCGAGCAACTAGTCACCCTTAATAGATCTTCCTTGCGTCCTCATGTCATTGTTACATTGTTACGATGCATTTCTTTTATGCTTTTGTTGAAGTGTGAAGGAAACTGGAGGGTTTCAGAGGAAAGGGACGCATGTTACAAGGGTGACTTTGTGAGACAGCCTGTGCATCTTTTGTAGTTTTGTCCTACACTGGAGGGTTGCACTGGAAGAAGGAAGGAAATGCATCTGCATCTGCTGATACTGGGTATTCTTCTCTTCTTCCAGGTTTCCTGATGGAGTGTCTCTCTCCGGTTTACACTGTGTACTTGTAATCTACGAGAAGTTTTAATGGCAACAAATAGAAGCATTAATATATTTCATCGTAACTCCTGTCGTGTTGTAATTCGCGTAAACACTTGCACTTTTATCTAGAGCTGAACACACTATCACACTTGTATGGATATCTGAGTGGCGGGTTAGTTATAGAGTGAATAAAAGTGTTAAAATGTAAAACAAAATGTATACGAGTTCCATTTAATATGTGTGATTTACTCTTTGTTTTTAGAATCTGGGCCGAATGTCATCATGGAAAATCATAGAGGGTCGGTCCCATCTCCATCATCTAATTCATTGAATTCATCTACGAACGAGAGAAGGGGAATATCAATGGTGAATACGAATGGAGGATATCTAACTTCAGGTCCTCCACCTGGTAATCATTCATCAGCCCCACCAGGATTCGGAGTTCCAAGTGGTGCAAATTCCTCTGGAAGTTCAATGCAATCCAACTTTCAATCGATTCATCCTGGACACGGAACTGGATACCATAATATTTACTCGTTTGATAAGCCTTACGGCATTAATGATGATTACGGTTTACAGTCAGGATACGGATATTCTCCATATTATTCAGATACCTCGTCCCATGTTCTTCCACCTATTAACAGTCAGCCCGGAGAGTTCTTACAATCTTCAAGATATGCACCTGTTCAACACGTAGACCATTCCAGAAATTCTAATGGATTTGAACTTGATTCAGGCCTGAGTGTTTTGTTGCGCACGAAAAGTGGGCATTCTGTTAATTATGGGGGCAACAATAACCATCACAGTGGTCATAGTATGAACGGACAATCCAACAACAATGAAACGGGAGTTATAAGACCAATTATTGATAACATTGTTGGATCGATGGGGATGTGGAATGGAACGTACACTCACTTTGGTCCTGCCGAACCATTAACTCCAAGATTTAGTTCCGAAATTCCACAAAACTATTTAAGACCTGAACCACTAAAGGCAGACTCTGCTCCTTTGTTGGAAAACTTTGTGCAACCTTCCGCTTCTGGAGATTTTGTCACTGGAAAGGAGTCACCAGTGCCAAGTGTTATTGGAGCGACAGTAAGAGCTGGGACTCCAAACAATGATAGTGGGTCTCGACCACACACTCCTGGGGTAAGTGCTACTAAACAACTGTGTAATAATCTTTGTAAAAACAATGACTAAATGGCTTAAACTATGTTTATTGTTTTAGAAACCCTCGTACTCGGAGATTTTGGCTAAAAACGCTGCACAAAGTAATATTGGAGTTTCTGGATCTGTGAAGTCGTTACCTTTAACTTCCTCGTCGCCACCTGTTAATTGTAATTACTCAAAGCCACCGGTAGGGCAGACTAAGGAAGCTTCAATATCCTCAGGAATTATGTCTTCACATCATCGTAAATCTGTCGATTCTAACTTGAGCTCTAACTCATCTGCTACGTCGTCTCTCTGCACTTCTGCTTCCTCAAGTCCAGTAGCTAAGCCAAAAAATGCGCAAAGCCTTGTTGGACGCTTTTTCAACCCGATAAAAGGGAAAGAAAATACAGAAAATTCAGCTAAGCAAGCCTCTTTTAACGGAACAAAAAGCAATTCATCCGCTTCGAACACTCCCTCTCAGAAGAAAAAATTCGGAATGCAGACAGCCAAATCCAATGAAAATGTTAATGTTGTTAATGATAAAAAAGTGTTCAGTAATATGCAGAACCCAAGTGCATTAAGTACGAAGCCTGGAAAGGCAAATACTTTTCCAAAGTCAACCAAAATGCAAGAAGCTTCTCAAGAAAACACTGGGAACTTCAATTTTGAGATCGAGGATTTAGATGATGGCATTGACGACCTTGGATGGAAGACATATTCATCTCGAGGAATGAAAAATACAGTCAACCGAGTAAATAGCAAGAAAGTTAAAAATGAAAATGTCTCCCCTTCAAGGACAGTAAATGTGGATAATACAATGGATGATAGTGACAACAGCAATGATAATGAACCGACTGACATGAATGAATTGCCTAAACCAGATGTTGGTGGTGAGAAACGACCATCAATTGCTTCCTTGAATGGAGGACTAGCTGCATCGGCTGCAGGAAATGGAATTGGAGCTGCAGGCTCTTCGCAAAAGAAAGTCAAAGGCGAAAAAGAGAAGATTCGAGGACGAAAAGACAGTCGAAATTGTATGGTTCGTCGCCTTGAACGAGTCGCTTATGTTTGGGCTGCACATATGATCTCTGCTATCACCTGGTTGTTCAAGTTAATCACAGACGTTGTTACTCTGTCGATTACAGTTGGATCAACTTTGTAAGATGACTAAACACCTTAATACCTTATACCAATTTTTTGTGTGGAATTGAGTGTGAAAATACCTGACTGTTCCATCTCTCTGATACTACTCTAGGGTGGAAGATTTTTACTCATGGTGGATGAATAAAGCGCTTCCAACTTGCATTCAGCAGTACCAATCGGTTAAGGAAAACATCTATCGTTTTATCAAGAAGTCAAAAGAGGCTTTAAAGTGGAAAATCAGGTTTCGCCGCCAGTCAAATGATGAGGAGTCGGAGCGGAAGAAAAGTGGAGAAGATCTTTTAGCTGCGTTGGGACCTGAACGTAATATAGCGTTGCCTACTAATGGAGATGAAGCACTGAAAAGACTGCTTAGTGTCAGAGGACAAGATCCTTATTGGTAAACATTAATTTTAAATTTTGGTTGGATGTGATGTTCTGTTGTAAAAAAATCTTTGTATTTGTTGGAAACAGCATTTTAGGAGTACGCAGCGACAGCAGTGATGAAACTATACGCAGATATTACAAAAAGCAGGCGGTTTTGGTACATCCTGACAAGAACCTTGTTCCAGGAGCTGAAGAGGCTTTTAAGATATTAGCAAGAGCGTTCGAATTGCTTGGCGAGTCGGTGAAGCGTCAAGAATATCACCAGAAGCTCTTAGAAGCCCATACTAAAGAGCAAGTGTATGGTGAAATAGGAAAACTTCTGGAACAACTCAGAAAAAAAATGGAAATCGCAACAGGATCTATAAGGTCGGTTTAGAACGTCATGCGTCTTCTAATTTAATTCCGTGCATTTGCAGTACATGATTGATTTTTCTTATATTTTTGGTTAGATGTACTAAATGTAACCTCCGACACAAGAAAAATAAAACGGACCGACCTCTATTTGCTGCCAGATATTGTGCACAATGCAGTATCCATCATGGAGCTCGCGAAGTACGAAATTGTCACTTGCTTCTACGATAGCTTCAAACTCAAACTTAATGTGTAATTAACGCTTAAAATCTCTTTCATAGGGAGAATTATGGGCCGAAAGAAAAGGATGGTTTGGCTTGTCATGGAACTACTTCGCTTGTATGGATTGTCACATATGGGAAATAAATGAATGGGCGAAGTGTCAGAAGAAGAATCTGCTTCACATTAAGCCAGATTCACATTGTGTGATGTACAGGCTGGTAGCCGGAAACGGGAATAACCAGCAGAATCAGCAACAAGCTTCAAATTGCACAAGCACAGCATCTGAAGGACATATTCATCCAGACCACGACGATGACTGGGATTCTCTTATTAATAACCTATGCAAATCTCCTGGTGGAGTACCCGGTGGCAAGCCTGGCAGTCATTTTTATCAGCAAGGAAAGAATAGTGGAGGTTCAGCCTGTTCAGGTGCGGCAAATCCTGCAGCACCTGGAACTAATCGAAAAAGAAAAGGAAAACGCAAGTAGATATTCTGACATCTCTGAAATATGTTGTCTCATATTTCTAGCCAATCTATGAATGAAGTTAAACTTTCTGAAATACGCAAGGACAACTTAACAATTCTCAGAATGAATGACACTTGTTTGAATGTCAACGCTGTATCTGACTTAATTTTAGTGCAACACTTTTATTGTTGCACATCTACTGAACACTTGCTCTTCCATTGGCACCGAAGACTAATATCGAATTTCCATACTTTTCAAAAGTACCTTGTTCTTTTGCTTCTCTTCCGAAACTAAACTAACGATAAGTGTGTACTACTACACTAGTTATGTAGTTGCATATTATTTACCTAAAAGAATTGTTAAAAAACTAATTCTACACTATTAAAAATTGCAGTCAGCGTATCTCAGCCTCAATTTGTCTGAATTAGAAAATCAGTTTTCTGTAGCGAAATATAAGAACGATTGCTTTTCTCTAAACGTCAAAAAATTATATTAAACAAAATATATCCCCCGTAAAACATGTCGATTACACAATTAAATCTTTAATATTCTGACTTGAATATTAGAAACAATAACAATGATTTCAAATTAGACTTGCTGTCAGTTACAAAATGCAATTTCCACTGTCACTGTCAATACTGCAATTGCAAATTACTGAAACGTAAGGACTGAAATTCTATATAATTAGTAAACTACTCAAAGTTTATTCTACAACTGAGATAAATAATTGGTAGTACTTTCTTAATTGTGTAAATTAACTTACAGCATAAGTTTATTATACTTAACTTAAGCTATAATATCGCAAGCCACAACAATGCTTTCGCCGCATAGTTGCGTTCTTCTCTATTGCTATTATTACTGTTTAAGTTTCGAGGTATGAGCAACATTAGCAAACATTGTTACAATATCTTAATGACTTATTAAGTTTAATGAAAACCTCTAAAATATTTAACTTAATTAATCTCTAAACACTACGCTCTATCTTCAATAGCCTTCCCGGTTGTTGTTTATCGCTGTTCAAAAATGCAGAACTCAATAAAAGTCTTCAGAAACAATTTCAATTTTTTTACTTTCATTAAATACCTTCCTACAGGTAAGGAAATACTGGCTTGGTTAGAAATTCGATTTTCAATATATCGTCAGTCGCTATCAGTCTGTGAACATCTGAACATTTTAACACAAAACCACGATTTTTTTATGAAATCATGAATGCATAAAAATATGGTTTCTTTTAAATAGAGAAATTAAAAATGCATAAAATGTTAAATGATTTTTATGAATGAAGCCCAACACAAGAAGGGAGAATGGGAGTCGAGGTGAGCGAGTGTTTTGCAGTTTTGTTAGCAGTGGAGTGGAGCCCTCTCTGCCTGCCGCTGAGGAGGATGAGTAACGAGACGCGCAATCTCCTCTTCTCTCGTCCTTGCAAAGCAAAACCTCAACCACAATAACAACACTCGCATCAAAGTCACGGGTCTTAAATCGAAACTTTTCTTTTAATTTTAATTTAATTACTCACATTGCTGGCTCAATCGATTCATTAAGAGTACCGGGGGCTGTAGTTCCGTTGTGAGGGCGAGTGTGATAGTAATTAGTCTAGTTTTATAACGGAGCTTGGGCTTGGAGGTAAGTTAAACTTTGATTGTCGGTTGAAAAAAAATACTTGGTTTGGTATTGCGAAACTGTTCTTTGTTGGACTGCATGTAATCAGACCACCTTCATGGATTCTGGAGATGAAGCGATTTCTTAAAATGTACAGTTAATGAATGGTTGTGGTTTGTTTGCCGCAGAAGTATTTTACTGGAAGTGCGGCTGAATTTTGACGAAGAGAGTTTGGAGAAAAACGATGAGAGCTAACATAATGGATGAAGCTGGAGATATCATTTTTGAAGACTTGGAGGGACTTCTGCGAGAGATTGGGGGTAAGATTTTAGAATACTGATTTTGATATTACCCGGCTTTGAAATGTATCTATCACTTTTGATTTTTTTCTTCAGACTTTTCTTCATCAAACCCCAACAAGCCGGAAGAGATTCCGCAATCTTTAGAAGGTTACTTGAGTTACGTGGCCAAGACCGGTAATACGGTCTTCCCGTGGCAGCATGTAAGACTCCTGTTCAGGTGAAGATGCGCTAAATATTACAGGATTTTTGACTTCATTACATTGTAGTAAGGGATTAAGTGTTGAGCATCTGTAAAATATCAACCTTTTTCACATTTACAGAAACAAAATACTCCAAGCTATGGATCAATTTCCGGGAGAATCCTGCCCAAATAATGAGTTATTCGTGATGGAAAGATTTGATATGTTTCGGTCAGCACCTTTTACGATTCAGCGTTTGGCGGAATTGATAACGCAACCCAACCGGCACTACAAAAAGAAGGGAAAGTTTCTTAATGGATTAGAGAAAACCGTGCTGGTAGTTTCTACTGTTGAACCGTGGTCTGTTGACAATGATTTTCGAAATGGTAACGACGACGGAACAGGCTCGGATGGGGAAATGGATCAAACTTATTCGGAGAGTGATGAAGGTGGGAATAGGAGCTTTGATTCTGATCGTAAGTATTTTGAAGATCTTGAGTTGGTAGAAGTTGCAGTGTTAAACCCACCAGTCAACTGACCAATCATTATTTTGAATTTGACAGAGCAAGAAAACGTCGTTATGTCGGACGGTCAAGGAGATGGAAGTGGAAACTTCTTACGTGTATCCACAGGAATTTCGATCAGCTTGGATAATGTTACGACCACGATGGTCAATATAACTAGCAACAGTAATGGTAGCCAATCAACTGCTGCTATTATGACCAGTGCAACCGCCGGACGTATCGAAGAAATGGCAACTAGTGAGCTCGGTCTTTCAGCTGTTGTAACTACTAACGAAGCAGGAGCAACAGCTTCATTAGGAGAACAAGGGGTCAACCAAGTGAATGATAATTTTTTGCAAATGGAAGAAAATAGATTGTCAGACATAGTAGTCACCACAGGCATCTCCGGTGAAACATTTGTAGCAGGAGGAGGAGGAAACTCTGGTGCAGTTTTGCAAGGGCTTGAACTTACCTCAGTAGAAGTTGGCGTAGGGAGTGATAATAAAACCGAAGACTCAAGTTCTATACAAGAGCGTACCTTATCTAATGTTGAAGGTTCAACGCTTCAGGTGGAGCACGTTGAAGTTCAAGATTTACCTTCGTGCCAGATAACTACAGATGCAGAAGGAGAAGGAAGTCTTGAAAGCAGCTCTGAAAATGCGCAGGCAGGAGCTATGGATGTGGAGGTGTCGGTTGGAGATTCCGAAGTTACTGAAAAAACTGTAAAAGATGAGGATCCCCGAAGTGGTACGTAATTTGATGAAGTAAACTCTTCCAATGTAACCCACATTTACTATTGTGGCGTTGTTTGTTATTTCTGTACAGATACGGAGTCACTGATCTCAACAGCACAGAGCCAGAATGAAAGTACTCTCGCAGGGGCGGATTCCAAGCCAGCTGCAGTTCCTGCTTCAAATTCAGATGTTGAGAACGACGGAAATAGTTCTACTTCTACCCCGAAGGCTACCACTCCTGAAATGACAACCAGTGAAACTAAATCAGGTCAAGACCAAATTCCTGCGACAGAAGTTCCGGTTGTGGCTGATAAAGGTGACTCAACCCTGCATTCAGCTGCTGATGAATCTACAGTAGGTAGCGTCTCCCCACCTCCAAATACCACAGCCACGGACCCAGTTCCTGAAGTACTTACTACCGATCCACCTTCCAGTGAATAATTATCACAGCTACTAAAACTATATTAATATGTACTAATAACTGATTATCATCAGGTATTTATTCCTTAGAGTATCCTTTGCAAGGATCCTAACGATATTTCTATAAAACAAAGAAAATTTAGCAGTTTATAAGTATACAAGTTATTGAACGCTCACGAAATACTTTCTGTTAACTTTTCCAGTAGAATTTCTAATTTGGTCTCAATGCAGTTACTATTTTTCTCATTTTCTCTAGGATCCTTAGTTCTAATAATACTGCAAGATCAACTTTGTTACTACCTTCATGCATAAGGAATCTATCCAGATATTATAGTAATGATTTGAGCATTTGACTTGCTATGTTAATTCTTACACAATGGACTTCATCGTAGAAATTCAAGAATCTGTTACATTTAAATTGTATGCTTAAACAGAAATAAATCAATTCTTGTACTGAATATTAAATCACTTGATAGCATATATTGACTGGGCACTGGGTACCATCATTGATCTGGAATCTAAAAAGTATCGTCAAAAATCTACTTTGTAGTAGATCCAATGTCTATGAGTAGATCTTAGGGATGGCTCTTGTTGTGCATAGCTTTGAGAAAAGTGAGACGAGCGAATTTCAAGCGGCTCGATGTGTGAAAGGAAGAAAGAACTCACCGGTCGGTCTCGCTCACTTTCACTGCAGCTGCAACAAAACTGGAGTTTGCATGTTCGCAACAGCTTTCTCCAGTATCTCGTTTTCAACAAATTCCTCACCCTGTTAGCAGCATACAGGCAGGTAGCAAAATTAGGTATTAAGTTTTTATTATTAATTATTATCTATTTGAATCCTACAAAAAAGTTCGGAATTATTCTAAAGATCTAAACTATCCACTTATCTTTTACAGATCACTACGTGTAACCGTGGACGTGGACTCTGCTGGGCTGTCGGACCACGGAATCAGAAAACCAGAGAAAGTTTTTCTAGAGTGAGTTCGAGTTCGACGTTGTGCAGTTTTGTAGATTATCACGTCACATACTTCGTAACGTAATAATTCCTGTGGAAGTGAATGAATTGACGAGACCCTATTCTACCGTTCCACTGAGAGTCAGTTTGACGGGAAGAGACAATGAACATTCCAGGGTTTCAACAAGAAGTTCCAATGCAACAGATTCAGGCAACTGCTGCGAATATCGTACAAGCTGTGCAGGTATATAAGATTAAGCAACTGTAATTTGTGACATTGTGACTGTGTAATTGACTTTTGAAGTTATTGTTAGAGATCATCTGACAGGTTGTTTTTTTGTTTATAGGTTGCATTGTCACCAAATTCTGTACCAGACGATAGAGTACGAGCAACAAAGTTTTGTAACGACTTTGTCCAAACGGCATCTCCACAAGAGCTTTGTGCAGTAGGATTCGCTTTGGCAGAACATAGTGACCCTACAGTTACTAGAACTGGGCTGCAGTTTATAGAACATGCTGCGAAGTATCATTGGCAGGCGATTCAGCAAAGAGAAGAAGTGAAGGTCTGGCCATATTAATTGAATAAGGCTTAAAATACCGAAAATACAATTTTTGCTAAACTGTTTTCGTTTTTTAGGAAAAACTTTTCATTTTGATGAGAAATGGACTTCAGCAAACTGCCCAGTATTCTGGAGAATGTCCAGCGTACCTGCAAGAAGCTTTTGCCAAGTAATTTTTCAACTGAAATAATAATAATTGGAGCTTATGATTCGATCCAGTATTACTGAGTTGTTTGTGCATGAGGGTAATCGTCTATTACTTACAGGGTTATTGTGGAAATAGCCAAACGAGAATGGCCACAGCTTTGGCCCAACTTGTTTCCAAAATTGTTCGAACTGGCTAGTTCCTCCGATTTAGCATTGTTAGTTATCCGCCGGATGGTCGAAGACGTAGCTACACTTCAGGTAAAGTCGATGAAGTTATTTTGCTGGTCTGTTGACATATTCGTAGAATCTAATTATCAAATAATATGAAAATTAGACGGTTGATTGCACTGAAAGAAGACGCGAATTAAGCTCGAGTTTGACAGCTATTGCTGGCGACGTAATTTCAACATTTTACAGGGTATTGGTTGAATCTGTGAAGCAGTATAAAGCTACTAATCATCAACAATATAAGCGCAGAGCCAAAACATGCATGAGCTGTTTGCTGCCGTACATCGAGTGGAATAATCCTATGACATTCACTTTGGAAAATAGAATTCCGACCCTATTTCATTTGACACCGGAGCCAGATTTTCAAATGGAAGCTGTGGAATGCCTGCTCCAGGTTTGCAAAATGTGTTGTATATTGTTACTGGCCTCTGAAAGGAGAAAAGTAAAATTCTTGCAATTTTAACTGAAATGAACTTGTTTCAGCTGGCTGAGAGAAAAACTCTTAAAAAAGAAGACCGTTTTGAAATTCCAAAGATCTACTTAGAGAACGAATCATTCCATCCTTTTATCCAAGCCATTTGTACTGCAGATGAAAATAATTGTGATTTCTTGCGAAAACTAGGTGAAATACTGTCAGCTGTTGCGGCAAATTCTGCAATGGGGAAAATGAACATCAACAATTTGATTCTGGGCATTGAAAAGTTATCCACGCGACAGGAAGCTGTTTCGGTTTTAGGAGCTACGTCGTCTGCTAATATTATGATACGATCCTTAGAAAAAGAATCTTCGCCTAATGCTTCAGCTGATATGAAGATTGTGGATGAGCAGTTGATCAGGTTTGTTCCCTTATTATATGCACGACATTCTGTGAGTTCTTTTGTAAATCTTTACTGAAATTGATAATTATTAGGTTACTGAGCATTATCATCAATAAGTTCGTCCTGACTGCTCCCAAACTTAGTGAAAAAATTGAAATGTCTCGCTTAAAAGCAGAGTATTCAAATTTGCTCAAGACCGTTGGTAGACGAGTCCCTAAACTGTACAATGAAGTAAATGCGTGGCTGCACAACTCTCTTTCGAGCCCTAATGCAGTTCAGAGTTACCAGTGGGATGCGCTTATTCTTGTCCTTGATTCTGTGGCATCTTCCGTATGTCACGTAAGTAATTTGTCAAATGCACAAGCATCATACGTATATTTATTTCATATTTATTATTTCAATACAACTATCGATAATTGTCTAATTGGTCATTGCAGGAGGATGGGGACATGGTTAGAATCGGGCTGATTGATCTAGAAAAGTGTTTTGCCAAGTTTAATTCTGAAGAATCTTTGGATGTGAAGTCGCTTATCCTTTCTGCAGTATCTGCTTTGTTTGTGTTTTTGGACTTGGCTAAAAGACGAAATGAATTTTCGAATGCTCACATGCAGCTAATGATGTCTATATTCGATTCAATTTTCAAATGCTTTCGTTTGGAAGGGACGCCTGGCTGCAGGGAAATTAGGCGTCATGCCGCATCGTTATTGATCAAGGTACCTGCTTGTGAAACAAATTTTGAAAACTGAAAGCAAGGATATCTTTATTCATTCACCTGTACGTAGTAAAACTACAACTGACTTTATAAATGATTCTTATTTTCAGCTCGCTACGAA
>JAQGAC010001919.1:0-11972 GCA_034696585.1 Isotomurus maculatus
GCAGTGGCAAAAATATCCAGAAATATACTTTTTCTGGATTTCCCCTGCCAACGGCTTTTGTATGCTAGCTCCTTAATCATTTAAAACATTTATAGGATATATTAAGACAGAGTGAATTTTGAAGCCTATTTCACTCGAATTGGTGAACCAGACTAAACACAGCTATGGTAGAGCCACGAAGAATGTCGTCGTTACTGAAACAACATATCTTTGCAACCAAAATAGTCTCCATTAAAATGATGAGTGCTTAGTTAGTATTTGTCAAGATGCGGAATTACGCAATTAATTAATCATGTAAGAAGGAGCTTTTGTTCCTGTATTGGAATTTATTATCAAATAAAGAATAGAAATTAGAAGATTTAAGGCTTAAGTCGAGCCTCCTCTTTCTGCCTCTTGTGGGAATAAGCGGAAAATAGTTCAAAGATGTGGACACTCAGCTCATATTTTAGTTTTATAGACAAAATTGCCTCAAAACTCGGTTAGAAATAGTCTGAATTACAAATTAAGCTTCCTACATTTAGTGTATGTCAGCGTATGTTTGAATTAATTTTTCCTTCTACTCATCGCACGTAGCTGTTTTTCCGATTAAAATAATTGTAAAGCTGATTTTTAGTAAGTAATTTAAAATGAAATGAATAATAAAATATGCCATTTTTATTTACCATTTTCTGTATGCCTCCAGTTCAATTCTACGTTTTCTGCAACTGAAATGAAAATATGATTCTCCCGTTTATGTTGAGTGCTCTTGGTTTTGTATAATTCAGTGATCGTACAAACTGAAGATTGTTATTGGTTTAAAAACGAATTATATTAAAAACAACTGGCATAAAGGCACCTAATGTAATATTTATTTCCATTTAATTCCGTATATTGCTGTGGTGAAAGTTTGGTGGTAATCGCTGATTTGAGCTGATGTCGCATTGATTCAACAGTGTTCAATACTCAATCCCCTCGTAAAAGTTCCCACATGCATCTGATGAAGACTTATTGCCTCACGAGACAGAGTTGACAGACTTTATGTTCCAGCGATGCCAGTAGTTATAAATGTTAATTCAACAGTACCTTTTCAGGACCTTTGCCTAAATTATTCTGCTGATGTCGAACACGTTATGCTTACGACAGTTAGAAGAAGTATGTATCATTGTTACACTTGAAGGTATGACTAGGTAAAATACGATGCAATTCGAATTCCGAATATATTTGCGTCAAAGGTGCTTAATTTATTATTACTATATAATTAACTAAAGTAGGAAAAACAAGTTCTGTCGGGGATATTTTATTGTATCCAAGGATTACGAACTTATTTGACGAAAAGCTTTCCTGTCGTTGGTACTTTTCAGAAACAAGTGAACAACAATTTAATGCTAGTGCCTTTCGCTAAAGAGGAATGCAATTTTAATTACCAGTACAGTGGATTTCTGTCATCTCATTTTATTAAGGTACACAAGTTACAACAGATACACAAGTCGGCAAATATATGCCGACTAATCCTACATTCGTTGTTAACGATCCAATCTTTATGCTAGGAAGCACCTCAGACTTGACAATAGCCAAACTGGCAATAATCTGTTGTAATTGATGCTTGTTAAATTATGACATATTGTATCAAATAAATACGAATTAAATAAATGAATACATGAATTGTACGTATTCATTTACACGTTCTTGACTGACAACCAGTGTGCATCTTCATGTAGAAATGATCAGCGTCAAGTTCAATGCGTACTAATGTAGGTAAATATTGGGTCGGATCAAACTTTGCTTGTATGAATGCTTAACATTATTAGCACACGTTGTTACAAAATCAGTTTTTAGTCGCCTCTTCTCTTAGGAAGGAAATTGAAACATACCTTGTATGCACGTCTTTTAAAGGTTTCTCCGTACTCCATTAGCAGCATTAATAATATTCCAGTGAATATTATTAAGTACCAATGGTATGCGGACTCCTAAATTTATTTTTTGTCTGTGTCTTTTCAGATTGACAAACAATGCAATAATCATTTTACAAAAATCGGTACACAGTATTGAATTATGGTTACATAATTCCTTAAACAAAACGGGAGAGTAGATAAATTTGACTTTTGAATAATAAGTAGCCAGTAGCTGGGGAATATGAGGTAAAAATTTTAAACATACGTCAATCCGTCTAGTATACAGAGAGACAATAGCGACTTGAATGTTCAGATATGCGGGTGGTAAATCGGAAAGGTTATCACATGCGTTACAGGTTAACCTTGGGTAGAGCAGATTAGATTATAATCAGTATATGTTCAATTGACTCCAATAAGAACCTCTGCCGCAAGCAGATAACTCATTTGATAGTAAATAATCCGTTCTAAAAAAATTACAATAATACAGCCCCACGGCGCATAATTAATTTAAAATAAAAGAAGCTGTAACAACGCAAAATCGCTTATTCGCTCATTCGTCCCTGTTGTCACTTTTACAAGCAGCAGATAAAAATTACTTCACTAGAAATGAAGCGCACTGGGGTGATTTGCGTTTCATTTTTGTGGTTCAGCTTTTCTGCTCCCAGCAGCAATGCTCTCCAACTGCTAACTCTCCCAGGATCGAATTCTACCACAACTGACACAGCGTGAGTAATTACTAAATTTTGATCTCCTAGTTATTTAAGGAAACTGATGTTTATAAAAAAATATTTGGATCTCAGAAATGTGTACAGTTCGTACCAAGGCCAAAGCTACTGCACACCGTCGGCAGGAATTCAATACCCAAAGTCCGTGGCAGAAGTGCAGGCTATTGTCAAAGCTGCTGTTCAAAATGGGAAGACAGTGAAGGCATTGGGCAGCCGTCATTCTGTGACTGACGTGATTTGCACAGAAGGAATCCCTATCGCTATGACCAATATTAACTACACTCGTTTCAACAATGACGACACGGTCACAATTGGGACTGGACTTGAACTAAGCGACGCTCTGCAAGCGATGCACGTAAAGAACAGGACTCTCATTCACTGCCCTACGTTTGGTATGAAATCGGGTCTTATTTAAGAGTGTATGTAAGACTTAAGCAGTAATACAATAATAAATTAAAATTTTAGGTGGAATAACAATCGGTGGTGCAGTAGGAACAGGAGCTCACGGGTCTTCGTTACTTCACGCACCTTCCATTTCCGACCAGGTTGTGCGGGTAACTATCGTTGATTCTCAGGGAAACATTGTGGAAATCTCGGATGCTGAAGAGCTGAAGGCATTCAGAGTTCATTTGGGACTGCTGGGAATTCTAATTGATGTGACTCTCACGACAGTTCCAGTTTTCAAGATGACAATTGAGAATTCGCTTCAATCTGAGTCGATTTTAACTGACGGAACTGCTTTACGCTGGGCAAGAACCTACGACACATTCTCCATTTGGTGGTTTCCATCTACGGCGTCAGTTGTGGTGGCTAAAGGAACTTATCTGAATGACACGAGGATTGCGGGGGATGCTGAGACGTTTTTGATTCCAGATGAAAGTCCTGCGGCAGTCACAACGGTTTCAGGTGGAGTGGACACACTTCAGGAACTGAGAAACACAGTTGGATTAGAGGCATTCCAGGAGTTCACGCAGTTTTCGTTGATCGAACAGGTTGTAGGGAAGCCTCCAATTTACAGCAACGATGGAGGAAATACCTTAGCCAATCCTGCGACTGGGTACGCCTGGAAACTTCTTCAGAACAGATGCCAACAATGTGCATGGAGCGCTGGGGACTCTTCGTTCTTCCCAGAGGACTTTTCTGTTTCTGTGGATGTGAATGAATTTCAAAATGCGGTGCAAACTGTGAAGAATATTTTGACGCAGACTCGCGTTTTTACATGATCGGAATTTACCTGAGGTTTTCAAAAGCTTCAGATTCTTTCATGGCGACAAGCAGTGGAAGGGATATTGTGGACTTTGAATGGGTTAGTGCCATGAGGAAGGATCCTTTAAATAAGCCCAAACACGGATTGGGAGGATATCAGGCTATTCAGCAGGCTTTGGTATAATTGTATTCAAATGATACATAAATGATAAAAAGGGAAATTAATTGCTGCTGTTTGATGTTCACAGGTTAATGTGCACGGTGGGAGGTCCCATTGGGGCAAGAATGGTCTTTACTATTTAGGAAAGGACATGTTGCAAAAGACAGCCGTGAATAAAGGACAATTTATTCAAGTGATGCAGAAATATGACCCTACTGGACTTCTAGCAAACAAATTTAGGGCTCGACTGCTTGGAACTTCTAACGACATGAATATCAATCCACTGGCAACGAAGTGTGCGTTGCAGGACTCGTGTGTTTGTCAGAAGAACTCGGACTGTGCGACTTTACAGAAATGCGGTCAAATTGGTGGGTATTCAGTCTGTCAGGATATTCTTGGTTACCCAGACCTGCCTGGAGCTTACGATCCCAAAAATCTTACCTCGATTTTAGTTGGATTTGGTCTACTCCCTGGTCAGTTGAATATAAACAATAGCGCACAGAGTACGATATAGATTTGTTCGAAACACCCAAACATTTAATAAAACTACAGAAATTCATTACAAATTGGATAATATCAAATATCTTAACCCTGTTTTGAGGAGTATGACTTCTTCCTTATGATAATTGGTCATATATCTTAATGAATCCCCAGTGCACCTCCCACCCCATCTTACCCTTCAAGTCTTCGTTGTTTGTATGAACGCAAAAAAGCGTAGCATCCCCAGTGAATCAGATTGCAAACGCCAAAAGATATGCTTAATCTTGGATGGAGACTGAGTCCTCCTATGAGTCCTTTTCAGCTTGGAACTTGTCAGGGCCGTACTGTCCCTCCGTATATACTGCCATCATTCCTCTCCACGGAGCCGCGGTAGGATGACAAGACGCGTGACCTTTTAACTCCGCCAAGAACTCCTCATCAGGCCGTTGACGTAGTCAAAGTGGAGGAATGGGAATTCTGTCTTCACCAACGCAGCGGCTGTCGTGTAAAACTGTGGTGACGGAGAAACTTAGGAGTTAGCTACGGAGAGTACGTCGTAAAGGGAGAAAAATGTTTTTTCCCTGTCACTGCCGATTCTTTCTTGTTTTCAATGAAAGGATTACTTTCCAAGTTTGCATGTTTGATTGCCGTTTGATGGAAGCTTCTACTACTCCAGTCAACAGAAACAGTTCCTCAGATTTTATTAGAAGAATTCAAACTATAAATCTACCTGCTGAAAAATATTTAACCTAACCTTCTACGCACCTACGTAACCTTTATCTAGTACATCAGTGACGATAAAAGTGAAAGGCATGCAGGAATTTGAAAACGAGCTTTGCGACAAAAACAGTGGGATAGCAAACGAGGAAAGTAATGAAGTTTGCAACAGGAAAAAGTTTCAAAAATAAATATGGAAAATCTGAAGCCTTGATTCGTTGTATTTTTAGTCACTTTCCACTTATATAAGTCAACAGTATGTACGAAAATGTACAGATTTATAATTAAAAATTATGACTAATAATCCTAGTTATATCAGTTCACCTGACTGACTTGGATCCAACTATGGACAATATGGCAATGGCTCCTTAATGGCTACGTAGGATGAGGAAAGTGCTTACTGCAAGTGGTGCTTTGAACGAAGGATTCTTAAAATGCAGATAAGTTGCTTTTTTGGGCTGCTGTGATAGAGGGTAAGACAGGACGTTAGCAGACGGAATCATAAAGTTACGTCGATAAATCAACTTGAAAATCGTCGAGTTGTAATTTTTATATTGTTCAATTAATTCTGGCCTACTTAGTTTTACTAACTGCTTACGAACCAAGAAACTTCGTTTGATATCAAAATGTACTAAATCTGAGGCTTGGAGACAAAAAATTGGTAAAATTAAGTACATAAAGGAGTGACTTTCTGAAGATTGTATTATTTGAATGAAATATTTATCAGAGGCAATTTTGCCAGTACACCTATACGTTAAATTGAAGAAAGGCCTAGTTGCTCCAATAATCTTTTATTAGTGATGAAATATTTGTTAAGTCAGAAGTGTAGTAGTTTAGCTATCATTGGTCTGATATTAAGTTAGAATTTTATTTTACTTCGATGCCTTCCCTTTAGATATTTCATACAATTTTAAGCAGAAAGTAATTGGTTTCAATATTCGAAATGACATTGCAATTAGTTGGTAAGCACAAGAATTCAAAGAAATAACCCTCCATCGTAATTGTATTGAGCTGAAAACAGTATTAACTAAACCCCAAAATCCTTACTGACCTATCTTAGAGAACGACGCTTAAGCCAAAAGCTTAGTGATATCAAAAGGCGGAATGGAGATTAAAGCTGAGACGGTGTATTCAATTAAAACTGTGAGATAAGTCCCGGTCGTTGGCGCCCGGAACTTAAAAAATCTTGTGGACTGTATTTCTGCGTAGAATGAACAAATGCTCAGTGAATGAATTAGCCTGGACTTGAGTTTGTTTGTTTGGAGAAAACTGGAACATCTTTTCCAGCGGATGATTGTTTGGTTGGAAATCGTGTGAACGGAAATTACAACGGGAAGAATAATTTGAAGTCCAATGGGGTAAGCAATCATTGCCATAAAGCAGCAAGGGTAAACGGGCCAGCAGAAATGAAGGAGAGCGACGAAACGAATGGAGACGAAGACGCAGATTACAAAGAGGACAGAGCTTAAGAACAGGGTTACGAAGGAAACTGTCGTAAACAAGGCAGTTCCAACAGCCTCGGTGAGGATGATTTGACGTCGGAAGAAGTTGAACGCGTCGGAAGAAGTTGACTGTAAGGCATTGAACTTGAAAGATGTGCGAGGCTGAAGATGCGCATTTCTCTGCACAGATGACAAGAAGGCAACCTGTGAAGACAGCAGTTCTGCATGCGCCGTGGAAGAGATACGTTTGGATGAAAATTCTGCAAGAGAGTTCAAAGTAAATGAAGGTTGGGTGGACGTTGAAAAGACGACAGATGACGTAAAAGGGATCCATGTTGAGGAGAACGAGCGGAGGGAGTGCAAACGTGAGGCTAAAGATGAACAAGACAACAAATTTTAAGAATATGCTGGTGACGAATTCTGCTTTTGGAGATCGGGATGGAAGTTTCAGGATGGCGTGTGCCGTCGGGATGAAGACAGACGCGTTGGCGTGAAGGACGAGGGAGCAGCAATTGCCCAGACAACCCCCGACAATGGATATACAGAATACGACTAAGTGCTGAATACCGAAGTAAGTTTGAGGCTTTAGGAGTTGGAGGAGGAGGAGGAAAATGCAGAAGGAGTGACAAAACACGACGATGAGGAAGTCTCCGATGACTGAGAGGCAGATTGACAAGCGGGTGTTGGGAATTACGAAGGATTTTGATTGTGCGTTCCACTGGAAAGGGAGCGACCAAACGGTAGAAAACAACTTCGAATGAAGAGTCAGAACTTCATGGTACAGATTTGTAGACATTTTTGGGACTTGTGGTCAGCTATTAAACTTTTTAAAAAAATGAAGAGATATTTTCGTGTACGATCGGGTTTAAACTGCGTTTGTTTCTCTTGGTCGATGAATACTGTGGAACTGGAAAAAGTTGTAGAAATGAACCGATTTTGCCTATAAAAACTGTTAAATATGATTATTAAGGAGTGGCAACTCCTTTATGGGAATGTTCTGTCTGTACGTCTGTCTGTGTGTGTGTGTGTCTGTTTGCGATTATCTCGGGAACGGGAAGACTTTTTCAACTTCTGTTTTCTGCGTCTTATTACTGATGCTCTGAAGGTGATCACTATTAATTTTGGGGTCGCTAGGTCAAACAGGTCACGCAGGGGAGCGCGTTTTGTGACTATTGAGGGGTGTTTGGCGTCGAAGTCACACAATTTTTGCCTCAGCCTGTGCAAAGTTCACATGTTACTACTACTCTCACCAGGCCCTTGCCCTAGCAGTGTAAACGTGCTCACGTGAATTCCTCTATTTAAGTGCACTCACACAGGCCATCACATTGTGTGGCGTCGAAGCTATACATTTGTGACAAAACGGATGGACCTCACACCTCAGGTCTCCCAGTGCACTTGCACGGGATGTTCATTAGTATTTCAAAAATTGATTCTACTAACTGCTATCAATAGCACAAATCATACTAAGTTGCCGCTCCTTGGTTACACCCGTTTGAAACGGTTTATTCACAGAAGGAATTATTAATTACGATTTTTACTACCTGAATATTTTGGCTCGTATACAGACTGGTAGATTCATTTATTGCTCAACGAAATATTTTCAACATGATAAGAGTCGAGGAATATTTTTTGATATGTGTGTAGAATATATCGCGGGGAAGGTACGTTTCATATGAAATTTAATTGGATTGTATATAACTATATACTTGGCTACACGAAGTTTCTTGCGGCTTAGTTTTCTCAACTTGTATAAAACTGTAATTGGATTAAATATATCGATTACAACGTTAAAAGGGAGGCTAATTTTCAAATTTATCAATAGGAGTAAATTCTATTTGCCGGAGGTAGTCCATTAAGATTTAATTTCTTTAACTAGGGTTTAACTGAATGTTTTTTTAAACAATTTAAAGGTAGTGGAGGTTTTCAACGACAAATACCGCGTTCACTTAATTAGTTAGATACCTATAACTCAGTTTGTAATTTTGAAAGTATTCCAGTCCGGAAGAAATTTTAATCGCTTTAGGAATCCGAAAAGAGGGTTTGTGAAAATGAATCTTAACTTACCTGATTGCAATTACTCGGTACATACCAAATATGTAAATCGACAGAATCGAACTAGGATGCGTCTTTCGGATACATGAAATTCAGTTACGTAAATGATTTCAAAAATCCACTTAAGTGAGTCTATCTATAAAATATATGTAATAGAATTTAATGTGTACGAGGTTTGATTTCGAGGCATACCAGATATTCTGGACTACACTAGGATTATACGGACTTTGATGAGGGATATCTCAAGCCATATTTATTGAGCAGCTGTGAAAGTTTACGAATGCCTTTGCGCTTACCCTAAACCTAATACAAATCCTCCTGGCTTCCTTAAAAACACATGAAGCTAAGAACCAAAAATTAGCAATAACTTCCAATTCCACAATACCGTGTTTTTAAGATCCTTAGCAAATTAATTTTAAGAACATTTCAAAAGTGAAAGACAAAAAATCTGACTGCCAATTCCTAAATTGAATTGAAACATATAACACTACATTTTACGTTACATTTTCCTGCTCTGAACAATTAAATCATAATTTTGGCCAAAATTTGAGTGGATTGTGTGTCAAAAGTAATATAAATATTCCTCAGTAGAGATACCACAGCTTAATTTGCGCTAACTATGATAGGGATTTTACGGGATGTCTGCCAAGCGCAAGTATGAATTGGAGTACAGTTTATCGAGTACGGCTGTCAGTTGAGATTTGATGACTGCAGCAGAAGGTCGAGACTTGATGTCCTGCATCCAACACGAAGTCATCACTTCGTATCTGGAAAAAATACTCAAATAATCATAAGTTACACTCTGTGTCCTTAAAGAGCTCTGGAGAATTTATGAAGCCACTCACATGAGAGGATGAGCGTGTGGAGGTCGAAGAAGCCGGGCGCCATCAGCAAGAAGTTTAAGGAAGTCCTTCGTCCAAGTGAGACCCGGGTAAGGAACCTCGCCCAACGAAAATACCTCCCACAACGTCACTCCAAAGGACCACACGTCACTCTGCACGGAGAAACTCCGGTCCTGTAAAGCCTCCAACGACATATGACGCCAAGGTAGAGGTTCCTGTATGAATATTAAGAGGATTGTATTTTGTTTTAAAATATTCTATTTCAATTTCGTGGGAATTAACCTCTTTTCGCTTGACGCAGGTAGAGTATTCATAGAGTCGTCGGCTGAGTCCGAAATCTGTTAGTTTTACTTGGTCTCTGGAGAAGACGAGGATATTTCTCGCAGCAATGTCCCCGTGAACGACCTAAATGGTAATTATTAATCTGTGACCTATAGATTGAATGGATAGGTGAATAAGTTTCGCGATACTTTTTTGTACTCGAGATGTCCCATGGCACTTGAAATCTGAATTGACCATTGAAGGAGATCTTTGCAAGTCAATTGTCTTCCTTCGCCTTGGCTGGGAAAGTCTTCGGGACTCCTTGCGTCCCTATAATTAAACCCACAGCTTATGTTAGCAAATTTTACGTAACTATTTATGGCATTCATATTAATTACGAGAAGTGGTCTCGACGACTCCGAAGATATTCAAGCAGATTTCCGAAAGGGCAGAGTTCCAGGAAGATGTAAAGCTTCCCTGATAGAAGAACTCAAAAATCACAAATCAGTATTGGAATTGATAGCGTTGGATGAGTGTAATTGTTTTGGAATAACCTGTGCTCAGCTGGGAGGTATGGGCTCCCTTTAAGTTGACAATGTTCGCATGATGGCCCAGGTACATAAGAACCTTCAGTTCAGAGAGGAGGGCCTTCAAATAGACCTTCTCCACTTCAGGCCTTGTCATCTTTACGGCGACGTCTTCGTTCCATACGCAACCTTTCACGACGATCCCGAAGGATCCAGAGCCAAGAATTCTGCCTTCGTCTGTGGAAACATTCAGAAAAAATAATGGAGGAATCAATAATGGAAGTTTCTATTTCATACGTATTTCGAAGGTGTGTTGGTTGATTTCCAGTTTTCTATCGTAAGGAAGGTCTTGAAGGAACTCATGAGCCTCCATTGGATGATTTAATGCTCTTACGTGGGTGGAAGGAGAACCATTGAAGAAATGACGGAGTTCTTGACGAGACAAAAGCCCCTTGGCTTTCTTCCTCTGGAAAAACAAACCTGCGTTTAATTTGTAATTAAAGAAATGGCTGGAAGTGGTGGACGCACTCGATACAGGAAGAAACCGGCAAGACTGGAGAGAACAAGGATTCCAGAAATAGTGAAGATGGTGATGGCCAAGGACTCAGGGTTAGAAGGAGTGGCAGGGAGGGCGGCGGGAGTGGATGCGGTTGATGTAGGTGAGGGCTCCATACGGGTACTTCCAGACATTTTTCAAAAATCCTTTAGACTTTTTTCTGAAGAGAATTGTATGCAAATAGTTTTTTGATATTAAAGAATTACAACATGTTAAACCGGGTGAAGACCCAGAATGACAGCTAACTTGAGTGGAGATAAAATTATCAGCTTTTCCATTGATTGTGGCAATGCTTACTTCCTTTTAGAAGAATGAGGATGACTGTGTTGTGGTCATGTTAATTAATTGAATTAAACGGCTGAGTTACCATAAGCTGAATTATATTTATATTAATCTCACTATTCACTTTGTTTGGATGTTTTATTCCCCTTCGCTTACTTCTTGTGCAGTGACTACTGCAGATAAACTTTGCGGGTTTCTTTCTTGTTTGAAATCTCGACTTTTTTTTCTTCATTAGGGTTGTGGTTACTTTGTGACGAAGGCGAAGTCAAATCTAATGGCATGAAAGGAACTTGGCGTGAGTTAACCACAAGTCGTGTCAATCTTCTCTTAAGTATTGTGAACAAAATATTAACATTATAAAATGAAACGGTTACATGCTTGTAGTTTCTGCATTTCATGAGATTCTTTGAATTGCAAAACACTGTATTTGATGAGTTGAAGCTTTTACAAGAGTGGATTGGGGGCATCGAAAAAATGACTTAGTTATTGACAGGACAAAGTCCCCTTGACTTTACTTGTTTTATAATCAACGGAATGACTGAAAGTCGAGGACGCACTCGATAAAAGGAGAAACCAGTAAACCTGGAGAGAAGAAGGATTCTGGGAATAGTGAGGATTGTGATAGTCAGGGGCTCAGGGTTGGAAGGAGTAGCAAGAACGATGACGGTAGGGGATGTGGTTGATGTAGATTTTGTAGATGAACTCTCGGAAAGGGTATTTCCAGACATTCTTCAAAAATACTAAAGATAGCAGTCTTCTTCGTATTCAAATTCTTTCTTAAGGGGGTGGGCTAAATTCTTAGCAACGAACTTTTCGAAATTGTTGATTTCTTGGGTTACCCAGCATTCAGC
>JAQGAC010001920.1:0-11965 GCA_034696585.1 Isotomurus maculatus
TCGGGTAGTTTGTTAAACACGCAGCATCCTCCAGTTGTCTCAAAAGATGGCTTGAAATCTTTACAAGAATTCTCACTGTCAGACTTCGTGTTCCATGAACAATATTTCATCATTTCCCCACAAGTTCGCGAAGCCTGTGAAATTGTGTATGATATGTAGTAGGTAACCTTTCAAAATATAATACAAGCGTGAAAAAAACTTGTCTTACCTTTTTCATAAATGGAATGATATGCTCAGTCAGTATTTTATCAGTTGGATCATTTTTTGGTTTTCCTTCTAAGTTCTTTTCAAAGTCAACTCTCTGAAATGGCTTAACGTGACCCTGCCCATATCTTGAGCTGTGAATGGTTTTCGGCTCACATGCATGATTCATGAAATAAAGGAGTTTTGAATGGTCCGACGGCTTTAAGTTCAGTTTTGTGTGTCCGGAGGCTACGTTTTTATTATTTCCACTGCAAAATATGAGTCGAAGTAAAATCACTTGCAAGTGCAAAATTAGGATAGTCATTTAAAGATAAGAAGGCTAATGGCTTACTCGATAGCTTGAGAGACCGACGATTCCTTAAAAGCTGCAGAAGGACAATTTGCCACAGTTGGAGATGGCAGTTTGTTGACTCCTATTTCCTTAGTGTCAAATGCGTGCAGTACTGGCGACTCTTCTTGGAATTTGTACTCGTTGTAACTCAATTTGGTTCCAACTGCAAGTGCTACACAGAATATCACCAGCCAGAAGATCCTAAATCATAATCAATAAAAGAATGAAAGAATGTGAATCATTGTGACTAAAGTTTTTTTTATTTATTTAATTTTTTCAGCAAGTGGGCTGTACGTAAACAATGAACACTGGGGCGACTGGGGTCTTATTTACATATCATGTAGTCTTTATGATATTTTGGAATATCAGTGGATTACCAGCAGAGCCCGAAGGTTGTGCGTGCCCTGAAGAGTTGCCGTGGCTTGACTATCCATTTCTTCCTCCTTTATATGATCAACAGTTCTGTGGACGAGAATTGATGCATTTGACTCCGGGTACTAATTGCAGTCGTGAAGTCATATACAGTTGCAAGATTAACCAAACAGAAGCTGACTTTTCCTATGACTGTGATAAGCTGACTCATATTAAAAAGTATCCTAGAGTTTGCGCACCGAATTCTCTAAAGGACTGCAGGGATCCCCCACCAAGAGGAGTTCATGAACGCTGCCTAAGAATACGCGTTTGTCTATCAGTAGAAAATGCAGGAATTAAGATGAAGAGATATTACGGCAAAGATTTAAGGAAGTAGATATTGAGTCAATTTGATAAATACTTCACACAACTTCAATTAGCCTATATGTAAATAAAGTGTATATCAATTTTGTCACCTGTAACAGATTCCTCTGTTCGGCTTTATGGTCTCCTTGAGTCCAGCCAATTTACTTTCATCAATACACGCGACTATAGGGTGCGTCTTGTTTGGATTCCAAGCATCCCACTCGCCTTTTTTCTCCTTCAGGAGATTCCAAATCCTGGAAAACTTCTCCTTTACTCCAAAGACCCTTGTCACACATCTCTTCCAGCAACCTTCCTCAGAATCCTCATCCTCTGGGTCTGTTACTGGAACAGAAACGCGCAGTGATTTCACTCTCATGGGTGGCGTAGGATCATTGTTTGGCTCATCGTAGACCTTCCTCATCAGCTCACGCGTTTTGGGCTTTTGTTTCACAGCAGCAGAGTTCGATGAATAGACCCATCTGCATTTAGACTTCCAACCCCCTTCCACCGGTGCCACCAGCGCCGTATTTTCCAGAAACAGTTGAGTGCATCGCTTTTTCGGTTGATGAGTAATTGGGAGGACACTCAGAGCTAATCTTGCGTCAGGTTGACTCTTACAGGGAAGGGCAACAGGAACCGGGTCAGAGATGTCAATTTTTGGGGTCTCGCGAATGTTTGTGGGGCTTCCTGAGAATCCTCCATGTTTCTTCTTTGGCTTCTTCGGATCCTCTACTTTTGAGTTGGAAGAACCTTTCGAACCACCAGAGTCCTTAGACAAGTTGAGAAATAGATGTGTTTTCTTCATAATCCATGTGAAATCTTTCCAAGAAATGTGACAGACTCAAAAGGAGTGTTCGAGAACCTGAAGCAGTTCTGCGAGTGAGTAGTTGAATAGTTTTGTGTCGAAAAAATAACCAATGATGTATTGTAATACTGTGCAATTGAAACTGCACTATTAATTGATTTGCTTGTCTTATTTGTCAGTATTTTGTACAGGGACGCGTGATAGAATAATTAATTGTACATCGATTGAAATATAGTGCAATTTTAACCTACTGCCTTAATTCATATCATAGACATGTACTGCAAGTATCTTCTTGGAACTTCTAAAACCGTTTGTGAAATTCCTTATTCATGACACGTTTTGTATTCATTTGTTCCTAACAAACCCCAATATTTACATTGGTAGTACATTACATAAAGTATTGCTATTTCTTATAAACATATTGTACTTGCAGAAATTAGCAAACCTTATTTGGTGGAAGCTGGGATAAGACAAATATTACATTAATTACTACATAAGACTTAAATCGAGAGAGAAGCTATGTGAAGCGTAAACTGGTCTACTTCGGTAAAAAAGAAACACGCACCTACGTTAAACTTGCATAACTTTTGTATTTCAATGTTTAGTAATCGATCAATCATGAACTAATGTTAGTTGCTATTATTATAAGTTAAATATATCCAAACCCGCTCACATGAACTGTTTTCGATTGACATAAATGAGGCGATTTAAGCTCGTTTACCAGGTTCAATTATCACTCGGTTTAAAATTAGATTCCATTTGCATTTGTTTAATTGGTTTATAGATGCGTAATATTTTTACATGTTCAATGAGCAACGCAATCAGAACAAGAGTGGTGTCAAAAATAAGCACTTTTAACTTCATATTATTTTGACTTATTTTATGTGAATGATTTCTGGTCGTTTGGGGATGCACAGCATAAGTTACTGATTGGTAAGTTTATAAATTGTTGGGAAGTATTAGTTAAGTTAAGTCAACAGCCAATCATTATGCTGTGTATTAAGTCTCCATGCGTTTTGTCTGTTTTAATGTGACTGGTATGCTAGATATAACGAAATTTTTGTAATTTATATATGAATTATGAATTCAATGTAAGCAATGGAAGATTGCGTGACAGGAGTTTATAGTGCTTAGTTGCATAAAAAAATTCTCATCTCTCGATACACCCATCTCATCTCACGCAATTTAATGTTCTGTAATTTTTAATCAAAAAGTTCTATGCACCAATATTTGTTTTAAAATCTTTTGGAGTTCAATTGTTTAGCGCTTTGAATGGAATTGTTGAAAGCTTCGGAAACCGACTGCCATGCGTTTTGAACAGCTTTCTTCAGCGATCCATCTTTTACAGCGTTAGCCACGTCGTTCTTTGCAGTTTTTATATTTTGAGCAGCAACACTTGCAGCGTTTGACACGGAGGAAACAACGTCGTTTAGCCATCCTGATTGAGCAGTGGCTGCAGATTCATGTACAGTACAAGACAATTTAGTGTGAGAAATTTTGAAGCTTACAATTACAAATGTTATATTCCGGATTCAGGAAAGTAAAATTCTTGAAATAACAAATTAATATGTTACCGACTGATGTTGCATATTCGAAAGCAGGTTTTCCTTGTGCAGCGTTGCTTCTACTCTATATACGAAATGCAATGAATATGAATTAATTAATACCAATTGATCAGCCCTATTGATAAACATCAACTATATTTTGCGTCTCACTTGAGCGTTCCCGATCGTAAAATAGCTCAGAAGTAAAATAGTTGTACAAGACAAAACTCGCTTTAGGAAGTTCATGGTGAAGGCTACAGGTAAGTTGAACAGGATGACTTTCCAGCAGATTCAAAGTTATTCAATTACGTAACGAATCCGAAGACTAAGTAAGCAAGACTGGAATGTTCAGCAAGGTTAAATTCAACATTTTTAAGTGTTTGGAAGCATCGCCAAATTCATAGATTAGAGGTTGAAGTTGAAATCCCAGAAAGTAAGAGTCATTTCCTCAGATGGTTGTGGATTTTGTGGCCTCAAAATGGGCCACAAAAGGTTTTAATGTGAGTGACTAGTCATGAACTTGAAGAAGTATTTGTCATTTGACGATGACTCTAATTCCGTGATGGACTCTCAGCCTTTGGCTTTGTTGGGCTTTCGTTACATAATTAGCAATTGATGCACAATGAAAGACTCATTTTTTAAAAGAAGATCATTCTGAATCATCCCTATGCCTAGTTATAGTGTCACAATAAAACTGAATTTGGAGCTATCAAACTCGTGCTATTTGAATTTGAAGTATTTTCGGACATTTTCAGTCTTCTGTTCTCATCGGTACACAGTACACACTCTTCCTTTTGTCTTTAAGATATTCACTTGTAAAAAAACCTGGAAAACCTGCCTGCGTGCGTTTATGTACCCGTATTGTGTGTCGAGTTAACATAGCAGTTAGTAGTTAGACAACCTATCTTGAACCAAAGTTTTACGTTTGATCATCAATGCAATTAAAGTAATCTGTTGGAGCAAAAAATGAAATCATACTGAGTCAAAACCTTTTCAGCAAGTAAAACAACAAGTCTTGCAACAATAAACTTGTCGTGCAATGTTCCGACTTCCGAGACTCAGATATAGTTTAGATTTATTTGTGCTTTATTAAATATTTAGATCGTTATTTCATTCTTTACAAATTGATAGAGGTACCAAAGCACAAAAGGTTCATTCTTGATGTTTTTAGGATGTTAGTCACGAACCTCATGCAATGATGCAATACTTAAAAATTGTAAAAGTTGTTTGCAGAATACCACAATGCAAAGTCCGATATTTTCCTTTCGCCAGTTGTCGATCTATACAAAACGATATAAAGATTTGCCCTAACATATAACATCCATATTAGACCATATTTCTAAGTTATTTACTACACAGGTAATCAATCTGAATTAAATTGTTGCTATTAATTTTTTTAAATACTCAAAGTATTATTGCTTAAAAATTAGAATGAGAGACATCCCAGCCCAAGAAGCTGTAGAAGCTCTAGAACTTCCAAATGCCGTGGCCTTGTCAATTAGTCCAGATCTCCAGGAACAGCCTGATGACCTTTCACAGAACTATAATCCCAATCAGCGCGACGGTCAGCCAGCTTATGTTGGGAATGTACACAGAGAAGTTGAACGATACAGCAATAATCAGCGTTGCAAGAACAATTCGCGTTTAATTTTAATTGGAGTATGTTTGTTCTTCTGCTGGTTTGTTCCACTTCTAGTTGCCTTTATTTGCATGTATCTCGGAGTGTAACCTATTGAATTCTGTATGCTGAATCTTGGTCAGATTAGATAATAAGCTCATTCAAAAATTAATCGTTTGTCGCAATGTCACTGATCCCGTGTTTTTATATATTCATACAATTTCAAAACATCACACTAAAATTAAAAGTTACAATTAGTAGGAACAAAACATGCTCCATGCACTATAAAATAATGTTTAGCTTTAATTAATTAACTAAAGTTAATGCAGTATAATTGAAAAGAAAAATGTTTATAAAATTCTAAGAAACAATTAAAAATCAGTTGAGTGAACTTAATTGTTTTTCTACTTGAGAACCGCCTACGCCGTATGTCCTTGAAGGAAGTTTATTATTTGACGGAAGGAATAAGAACAGTATGGGAGCTTATCTCTCGAATCTTCGAATCCAAAAGAAATCGGAGAACTGAGCGAAGGCTAAATGAGTTTTCAGACAATTCCCTCGTCAAATAAATGTTTCCTGTGAATGAATTCATTAGCAATTGACATAATGGGAACTTCTCAAAGGTTTCTCAGCTTTCTACATTTGCTGCAAGACTGCAGGCTGAAAGATGCGACCCTCTCCCTACTTCTCGATAATAAAGCTACAGACATTAAGGTAGGTATTAAAACAAAGCGAGTTTAGACACAGAGACTGAGAAAGAAAGTAGGAGGTAAAGAAAATAAATGCAGAGAACAATTCTACTGTAAAGAATCCTCGCCAACCGTCATCATCATTTCCTATGAATCACATTATAGAAAAGTAATAAGTCCCTTCTACTTTCTCCTTGGATTGCACTGGTTGCTGGAGGCAGACAACTTTCTCCTAAGATGTTTATTGAACATATGTGTGTGGTAGTGTTGTGTGGGAGTCTAAAACTGTAATTCTTAGAAGATTCAATTGACTATTGACTAACTATAAGCCCGTGGAGAAGAAGTAGTTTACATGGTCTGTGTACACCATGTCTGTGTCTGTGTGGGTGTGTGTTAACATTGCGAGACAAACGAAACTTGTATAAAGATAGTTTTAAGGAAAAGACTGGGAGTGTGTGTGTAGTCAGGTTTCTTTCTATTTATTATCTGGGAAATAGAGCAGATGTTTTACAACTTCTCCAAGAGTAATAAACGAAAGAAAGGAAGTGAAAACGAAACCCTTTGAATCCAATTTAACGTGGCATTAAACAACGAGGGAGAGAGGGAACATCTTACTGTGTAGGATTCTTTTATACTTTCCCCAGCAGCTTACGTACGCCTACTCCTGGCTGGGTGGAAACATTGTACACTTACATGTGCTCAAGATGATGATCATTGTGATACCTTAGTGGTTGGTTATTATTATCGTGGATTTCTATGTCTTCTTCAGCTCTCCTCGCTCCTGCTTTCTTAAGGAACATTTATTTACCCAAGAAAAAGCAACAGTGGAAGGGAAAGTACAATTGGAGCTGGTAGACTGTGGAGGATCTTTATAAACACGCGGCATATGGAAAGCAAAAGCTTGAATAGGAATACACAGTTTAGTTTGTATTCTTCGTATTCAACACAGACTTATGCACATTTGGAAAGCGAGTACTTTTTGAAATACACCTGGAAGTGCCTTTGTACTACTTCTCTCGTTCTTTATATTTGACAGTCACTTATTTAAGAGTAAACCGAATTTCTAAGTAAGAATGGAATTGGATGCTGAAGCGTTCTCAGAATTAATGAAAGTATTTGGATGAATGATTTGCTCTAATTTTGCTCATTGGAAATTAATTGGACGAATGGGAAACATGTGAAATTGAAGATATGCTCACATACATTCAGAGGAGTTTCAAGGAAGTGTAAATTCAATTAATTTCTTGGAGAACGAGTAGAATGTATGTATAATAAATGTAAGCTATTTGGATTGCTCGTGTGTATGCTGCAACATTTGCATGTAGAGATTTGGATTACTGTTGAAGAAGAATCCTTCGTTTCTTCTTGGATGAACAATACGGATTCATTTAAATGTCATTAATTAACCATTTCGTGACTAGAGCAGGCGTTATTTCTCACGGATTAATCTTTGAGAGATCGTGTTACTTTGATTAGATTTTTTATACGCCGTGTCTAATGAGATGACACGATATCAGGGAAAGAGATTGATAATGTGACTGCTGGTGATGGAAGAGATGGAGGATTTCCATGCATGTTACTCTGTGTGTGTAGTGTAAGTGTCTGTGTTAAACTGCCTGGGAAGCAGAGAAAGGAAAGCGAAGTCTCTGTGCTAATCTTGTAATCTCTATTGATGAGATTGATGACGTACAGTCAACAGTGAGCGAAACGGAATATAAGATGGATTTTCATTTCGTGGAACTTTTACTTAGAATTTCGCAACTACTTTCCTTGTCTTCGTAAGCCTAATGTATTCTTATTAAACTCGGAGAATTAATCCGATTCAATCAGTGTGTTATTTACAACTTTCACCGTGTTATAAAACTAATGTATAATTCTGTCGCTCCATTTGGTCTGAATCTGATTACAGGATTTACGGAGAAATAATTGTGAAAGTAAGTAAGGAATATAATATAACAATCAAGGGAACTGTAGCAGAACTATATAGGAAGGCAGGTGGAGAGAAAGTAAACGTGTATGAGACAAAAATGAGAGAAGCCTGTTGTGTTCCTCTCGTGAGATTGAAGAAGCCTCTCTGATTTCTCCCCGATTAAGTATTAACTTTGCTACTGAAGAAGTCTTTGGAAGATAAGCTGAGATTTTCAATTATTTGTCATCATGTCTTTCACCGTGTCTCCGAACAATACGCTCTTTACTTGCTTTGTGTGTGTAAGCCTGTTCCCTGCTGACGACGCTTGGCTCCACGAAACCCTAACTGCTTCAGAGTTTCAGGTCAAAAGGCTTTTGAGCTTTGGTTTGTATGACGAAGGATGAAAGAAGAAGAAAGAATAACGGGGCAACTGCCCGTAAGCCAAATTAGCGACAGAGTAAATGTACCTTTCGGAGAGTTGTCTGAAAGTTTCGGTGCAATATTCTTTGACAAGTTGACTTAGCCGACATTGGTGGACGGTGAAATGTTGGAAGTGAGGGTAGAGATGCGATAGACCCTTAGACAGGGTGAATATACACACAGAAAATGGACATGAAATTTTAATCCTTTCCCTTTCACTCAGCCTTTCACCTTTCCCCGTGCCCATTAAGCACTTCAGCCATGAGGGATTTACTTGTCACAGCTTAAGTTGTGGTGCACAGACCCAACTCACTGTCAGTCTCCTTCTCTCGATGTTGCTTCTGTAATCTGCACAATGGGAAGTGGACCTTTGCTTTTTAACCACACACGTTGTGTGTGCTTCATAATCATGTCATCGTCAACTTGGTCTGCTGTATCATTAAAGCCTCTTTAGAGCACTCAAAAGTCCGAGAGAGCAGATTATTTCAAAAATCCTTGTTTGATGTTTAAAATGCCAATGACAAGATATAAATTTTGTTGAAGAAAAGCTTCTAATTTGGAGATAAAGCATGAAGCTGTGCAGCTTTGACCGTCCACATTAATTCGGCAGACAATCAAAGCGACGTCCGGATGGGATGATGAAAGAAGCCCGTCAAATCGCAGGTAGGTAGGATAGACGGAGGGGAGGTGGATTAAACAATATATTTTCCTGGTAGCATATATGAATGAATAGGACTGGAGGAGTGTATAGTTGGAGATATCAGAAAGCAGGAAAGGTTAAGTACTAAAAAGCCCTAAGAGAAATGCACCAGTAAGTAGGTACGCACTTCAGCATCAAGTAGGGTTTTAATTTTAATGTTGGCTTGTTGGCTACATTAAAAGGGTTTAATTTTGATCGAAGGTAAATTATAGGTTGCGAATAATCGTCTTAAATTTCTACTTAAGGGCTTCAGGGAAAAAGTTTGTTAAAGATGTAACGATTGAATCGCAATTTCAATTTTCAATTAAATCCATGTGAGTTTCTACTGGTGTTTAGAATAATTTATCCTTGCCAAAAACTTGGATTGTTTCAAGAGTCTCTGAGCTGTAGTTTTGGTTTCAATTTACTACTTAAAGTTTAGGCGAAAGTAGGGGATGAATAATTTAAGCATGAGACATAAATCAATAAAAAGCCTGTCTAGTTCTTTAAGTGCTTTAGTTGGATAGGATCTATCTACGCGTGTAGAACTTTCCCCTTCGAATAAGAAGGGCGTTTTGTTATATACGGACTTTGTAAATGTAATATTACTGCGTGTGTGTGTAAGAATAGATTACCATTAGAACACTCAGTTTTTGCCTCCTCAGCTAATAAACAACAGAGCGAGAAAGACGGATTAAAGAATACAACGTTACATATTTCAGAGTCGAGATGAGCTAAGTTCGAATTATTCATAAGGCTGAGCAAACATGTCACTATTTTTTTAAGTTTTCCCTTACTCTATTCTGTACGGACTTTCTTTCTCTCCGCTTAGCTTTTTATTCGGAATTTCGAAGGTGGAGATTAAGCTGTAAATGTGAGGAGAAAATTGGTGTCATTTACGCACTTAGCCTGTGTGTCCACTGTCCACCTTATTAGCGTTTATGGCGGAATGGTCAATTTAGATTAGGACATCAATAAGCTGTATACTGTTGACTGTCTGAACGTGTGTCCTTTTATTTATTATTTTACTTTCTCTACTGCTGCTATCTAAAGTCTGAGGTCTCAGGATAAATTCCCATAATATAGCCAATGAGTTACTGAAAGGTTATTCAGTTACAGTCGACTCACCTCGTCTCACTCAAGTCTCGTAAAGTATAAAAACAAAAGGCTCAATAAAACTGCCATCATAGCTGACATGAGCTTACATCATAATAAAGTCATCAAATCGGCAATTAAATTTATTTATAGCAAAGTAGCAATTTCACGCAAGGAAATGTTCGAGCAATTACGGTCTCGGCTCACACAAACAATTTCGAAGAAAAGTGTAATTTCATTACACAAGGGGTTTGTCACGATACAATTATTTGTGTCTTGATTCCTGCCTTGGGGCAAAAAGGTAAAATCCAGACCCAAACTTTCACCTGAGTGTTTCCTGTGTACAAGTGAAAGTCCTAATTTTATAATAATATTTCTTCTGAAAAAATCTCACTTTGACTCCCAAAATTGTTACAAATGAAGAAAGCTAGCCAGGTCGTGTGTCATTGGACGAGGAAAATTAGACGAAACAACTTAATCACAGGGTTGGATGTAATTTACGAGGATATTTTTGATAAATTGATCCCATTTCGGTTTGTGTGCCCTTTACTTTTCACGTCATTCCGCACGAGATAACGGTTAATGGTCTTTGTAATAAAAGTGACTGTGTGCGAGAGTGTGTGTGTGAGCGTAGTAGTTGATCCGTGTGTAATAGTATTATATGTTCCGGACAGCCTAATCGATAGAACGCGCTTCAAGTCTTCAAGTCGCCAAGTCACAAGAAGTGAAGTGTTGCGTAATCTTCGTGTAGATCTTGAGATTTTAATGGCCTGTCTCATCCGATTTCAATGAGATTTGCGAAATAAGAAGTGTAATGTTCCGCAATGATGCAGAAATCATGCATGTCTGAGACTGCTGAGCTTCAGTTTGATTTCAATCTGAAATTGTAGTGTTCACCAGCTACCAGCAATGTTCTGTATTATTGGGGCTTCCTGCACGCACGCAATAATAAGAAAGTGTGTGTACAGCAGCAGTTGTTTATATGGCTATGGCTGCAGTGAAAGCTCAACTTGTAAGAAGAAAAGTTAAGTACAGACTCCACTTCCTGGGTACACAAACAGCCAACACAAATTATGAATTACGACCTATTCCTCTGTGTTTTACTGGCTATAAATTTTGCATCGGGTGTATAATAATATCACCTCTCTCGCTCTCTTGCTGTAGAGGAAGTTTGTATACAGGACGACTCAGCAGTCTGCAGTACGCAGAGTAGAGGAATGAGGAAGGTCTGCATTCTGCTTCGTTATTCGTAGTGCTGATCTCGTATTTTATACGACACACTTTAACTGATTTTGTGTCATTTCTAGAATAGATTTCTTCATTCATTTCTCTGCTTTTTGGAGTAAAAGAAATCCGGACCGAATTGATTTTGGTTTTACTGCTGAAACGGATTTTTCAATCGAGGAAAACTTAATCATGCTTCTATGAATGTGAGTTTATGAATTGCATGAGAATGTTTTTAATTCTTGATTTTCTTGATGCAAAAATAATTTGGTTAAAATACTTTTTGGAAAAAATGTATCATTTTACTGCTGTTATCATTTGCAGTTTATAGTCTTATAGTTCAGATATTCATCAGATAATGTGCTGAATTGGATTAGTATTTATGAAATAACCCAATTATGTTCCACTAATTACGTAGAGGTTAATAAGAAAAGTAAATGATTCTACTTGCATCTTTAGGTGTTCATTCCAGGCAAAGATCCTGAGGAGGCTTTTGTTCAATTATCATTTAATATGCTAACGTAGCTAAATTAATCAAAAATTCTATAAATTCACAGTCACATCAGATAACCCCATATATTTCCTGAAATTCAGTCGCATTGGTCTGCCCTTCGTGTAATAGATGCGTATGACTTGACAGAGACACATAAATTGCATTTCTTCTCTTGGAGTATTAAGTACCTAAGCGAAGTATGTTGGAACGGCTTAAGCAAACCTTCGTGGACAAACT
>JAQGAC010001921.1:0-11959 GCA_034696585.1 Isotomurus maculatus
CATTTTTTATTTGAATTCAATTTTAGGCTCACAGCACCGGAGAAGTATCATTAGGCGAAATATTATAAGAATTCACTTCTTCATAAAACTATTTGATCTCGTTCATTCATATGCATGATATGCTTCAATTCTCAATAAAAATTCATTGAATTCTGTAATACGAGTCTCTCTTGTGACATTCTAAATCAATACACTGAACTTTCTTACTATCCGAAATGTCCGAATCCCCGAATCCGAGTTCGGGTTCTGCGGGGTAATATGAACCATTCACTGTATTTATGTTAGAAGGATTAGGATTTTAGGATGACTAAAGTCCTCCAAACATTCATTATGAAGATCCTTAGGTCTTTAGGAGCCTTGATAGTTTTAGTGACTTTGCATATGCATACAAATGTGCTGGGTGCAGACCAGCTGGAAGTGTTTCAGCAAAGAGTGGTCGTCAACGCCTCCGAGTTGGCAGTGATTCCCATCAATCCACACCTTTTCAAATGGGAGAAAGTTCCAGGTAACAAACAAGCTGTAAATCAGTTGATCACTTTCTAGCAAGCAAGCTTTCAAAATATTCAACTTCATAAATTACATCTGCCGTCTGCAGGATACGTGAATCAAATCGAGTACACTGCGAGGATCTCCAACTCTCCGGATCTTCCAAGTTGGCTGAAGTATTCATACGAAGGATACAATTCGGTGGGTTACTTGTATGGAGTTCCACCAGCTCATTTGATTTCAATTAACCTCGACATCATTGGAAGGAACAAGAATGAAGGTTATGACGTTCGGAAGTTGGTCATACAACTTGAAATCCTCCGTACAAATCCTCTTGATTACATTCTTGAAATGAAGATTGACAATATGAACGTTAAAGACCTCTGCATTCCTCGAAGAATGAATGATCTTCTGAGCATCGTTTCCGATCAGTTGGGATGGACGAGGAAAGACGGTAACAAAGTGGTCCCTGTTTTTATGGCTTCGGCAGTTGCTGTAGGGGAAAATCGAGTTCCAGTCAAACCAACCGATGCTGAAGGGTATACATCAGAACTTTTCATAAGTCTCTCTTAATTCTAAGCATAGCTAAGTTACCCTTGTGGTTCCATTTAGGATTGTAGTTCATTTCGCATCCGACCAAGATTTCAGTCCAGAGCTCAAGAAACTTCAAGTCGAAGTTCTTCCTTTGTGGAAATTACGACCTTGTCCCCGAGAGTTGAAGCGAACTTCTATGGAAAGACACTTTCGAAAGTATACGTTCCTCGTAGACTGGTGCTACTTCCGTCTCTTAAGCCGAGGTTCCATTGAAGAACAAGGCAAAATGGACCATTCTAACAATGCTAAGACAAATGATAGCGACGGTGATGACACTGAAGGTTCAAAACCTAAGCGTCCTTCAGAACCGGAAATCTTCCATTTTCGTTCAGTGATTCCTGAACGCGGATATGGAATAGAAACTCTCATTGCAACTGTTATTCCTGGTAAGCAGAATGTTTAATCGATTACAGAAACTTAAATCCACAAGATTCTATATGCCTTTTTAAATGTGTCTGCAGGGTCTATTGGAGGATTAGTTGGCTTTCTTCTGATCGCTTTGCTATGGACCGACAGAGATGAAGATGCGCCTCTGTACGGGATGATGAGATTCACTATCATTACATTATCTATATAAACCCTGTTAATGCCCTGATTTTAATTTAGACGATATCCTGTTATCTTTTGGTACTGATTGTAGGGACGCAGATACTCTATTTTTTGAAGCGGCCTTTCGCATGTTGTTGTCAATGCTGAGGTTTCGTTATTATTACTCTTCAGTTTCTTTACTTGTCCTGTTGTTTTCCTTGTAATGTTGTGCACATTTCTCATGAATACCTTCTAATTTCACTGTATTTATTCTACAGAATCAAACAAGGCAATGGAAAGGATAATCAGTACATCTATCACCCTGCGCCACAAGTGGACTCGGGAGTTGTCATTCTGACGAGAGACAATGGAAATGGGAACACTCTTCCTCGTCACCAGGAACCCGTTGTAAATCGAGAATTAATGAGCACTCCTATTCCTCCACAATATGGAGAAACTCATCCGAAGTGCGTTTGATAAGACAATCTAAAAATGATTATCATTGACATAAATACCTAACCATTCCCTAATTCTCTATTTCAGTGGGGCACCTGCACTTATCTACGCAGTGTAAGAACTCAACTAACCACATTGTCAGTCATCGCGCAATAATATTTATTCATTATGAATCTTGTCACATAAACATTTAAGCACGCATCTTACAAGGATTATCCGATAAACTTTTGCACTAGTCAACATATCTCGATTTGCATTAGAGTGTTGTAATAAATAAATGAGATTTCGTAAGCAAACAATTATTAATATCGTCAGTATACAATCGATAGCCAAGAAATTGCTTTGGATTAAAATGGCACATGTAACCAATTTTAAATTTCAGTAAGATTTAGAATACTACTTTCATTCAACTACAGGCTCATTTTCTACATTCGCTTCTACTTGTCGCACATCTTCCATCTCAGGCTGCGCTTGGTCATCTGTAGCTTTCTCCTCTTCCCCGTCATTGTTGCTTTGCTCGGAGCCCATCAGAGGAAGCTGAGCCCTTTGAGGAGTTGTCGACCTACTGGAAGGTGCAGTAGACGGCAGTTGCAGCTTAGCAGGTACAGAGTTATCTGCAGGTGCAGTTCCTTCAGTGGGAACTTTCCCATCGTCACTTACCACTTCATCATCAATCTGTGATGGACATTCGAAGTGGACACAATGGAACACCTACAGGAAAGAAATGAAAGTCAGGATTGGAAACAACCACACGTATTCTATCATAAGGTATTAAAGAAGATAACCCAGTTGTACCTCATTCGCCGTATTGTCAGTTCCAACTATACGAATGTACACTACAGGAACCGCATGGAAGCGAATTATCTGCCACGACTTGCATTTCTCACGAGATCGGTTACACACCATTTCCCAATTTCGCTGATTTGTAGATACTTCGATGTAATAACTGTAGCTCCGATCGTCACAGTCCCACAGTAAAAGCCTCATCGAGGATATGACATACGGCTGAGCTAATTGAACAACAATAGCTCCGCTTCCAAGCTGATGACACGTGTATCCGGAGTCCCAATCGTAGCCTCTAGTCTCACCTGCAATTAAGATTTGCTTTGTCAGACGCTAGCTACTATATGATTGAGCCCTGAATTCCGAACCAAGAGAACAAAACATGCAATCACAACGAAAATTAAATACATAGGTACAATAGGTAACAGTGAATGTGGAAAATAAAACAAAAATCAACATTTTTCGCTGTTTCAAAAGAGTGCAGGACAGTTCGGAATTCAAGGCAACTGGAAGTTTACCATCAGTTGGGTAGCTGATACCATTGATCAAAGCGTTTCTACTACGAGACACTCCTTCTATAACGCACGCACTCATGTCGATGGTGGCCACATTGATTTTAGGACCTGTACAAAAGGATTAACTTTATTCACAACTAAAACATTTGCTAGAAAAGAAGTGATCATTTCCGAATACTCACAAAGAAGTCCAAGTTTATGATGAAATGAGAATTCCTTGTTAGTAAAGAAGGCTTGCAATTGCACGACGTGAAACATACGATTGACTGTGTTGTGTGTTCCAACAATTTTAATATATCTGACAACCCGCTTCGAAAAAAATATGTTCTGCCACGACCGGCAATGATACCGGGTGTGGTCACACACACGGATCCAGTCTTCTTGATCCATTGATACTTCAATGTAATATGAGTACGACCTACATAAACGATACACCACAAACACATATAACTTGATGAAACTAGTTTGCGCAATGGAATAATACTACATCCAATAACTTCAAATAACTACCTCAGGTCTCTGTCCCACAAGAGCATTCGAATATGATTAAGTATACACTGTTGCCTCAGCTTGACTACAATACAGTTAGACCCTTCGTTACCCTCATCAATGATATGACGAGTGAACCCTCGCTCAACGTCATAGTTAGAAACATCCCCATCCAAAATCGCTTGACGCATTTCGCCTTTTAATACAGTAGCACCATGTTTGACGTGAGCAACGTTCTCCTCGGGAACTGTGGCAGAAGTAACAAAGTAGCATTAGCACTCACCCAACACTTTCTAACATTAAACGCAGATCATCCGGATATAACGAATCTCCACTCACCCAGATATCCACGATAGCGAAGTTCCGTATCCCTGGCCTTTTTCTGAGCCTCAATAGCATCCAAAATACAATCCGGACTAACTAGATTCGTCGGTCTAACAGTTTCCAACAAAGTATTAATATTCATGAGTGGCAGTCGCACACTTTTCAGCACAGCTGCAGCATCAGGATGAACATCTTTATTATGCCGAACCCAGTTCGCCACACACTCAAAAATTGTTTCTTCAGAAGAACAAAATGAGTCTCTAGAGATCAATTCCGTCACTCCAGCCTACACAACACAAACATCCATGTAAAACCACACAACAAAGATCAAACTCCTGTGTCGTCTCCTTTAATTGAATAAAATCTCACCGGAGACAAGTTAAGAAACGAAGGATGCTCCAGCAGCGTCCCTGTATTTGCATCTCCAAAAACCGAGCAAGTATCGACTAACGACGTAAGTCCAAACGTCAGTGCAGTATCCAGGATCGCACAAACATTCCCAACATGCAAGGCCGAATGAAGATACTGACAAATACTCCCCTCCAAATCTTCGAATCCCCATTGATGACACAACCCCAAGACATCCAGAATTACGTCTTCCTTCAACTCCGCCAACACAAGTCTCCCCGTGTAGACATACTTGAGTAGCACCTTAAACGCCGCTGTCGTCGCTCCATTCAAAACGATCTCCGACTGTGAACTCTCCCTCATCCCCCCAAAGAGCAACGCTCGGAAATAATCCGACCTTGCGGCAAGAAGAATCTTATGCGCTGGGAACTTAACCCCCTCCACCACGAGATGCACATCCGCATACTCGGGATTGAGGAAGAGGGAGTTCTTCAAGTCATCCGACAGGATTGCTACGTGGTCCACCTCACTCGGCGACGGAACACTGCCATTGCTATTCGCTCGGGTCTCGCAACTTGTCGAACTCATCTCTGACCACAACAACCACCCAAAATCATTACCACTACATGACCAACATCCCACAGGCTCCTCCATCATCCCCAATCAGGTCTAAAGTACCAATCAAAACTTCAAAACTTACAAGTATGTAGTCCAAAATCAACAGCCGTTTCTAGTCTCCAAATCGTGTGTCGTCAAAGAAGCAACGAATCGAGTGAACAAAGAAACATGCAGATGTCCAAATACGGCAGCTCAAGGAGATTCCAGTGGTGGTGGTCGTGTTTGTTATGAAACTAATTAATTATAACGTAGCCTCGACAGTTTAACGATCTTCTCCTCCTCACTGCCTACCTCCCTCTGACTCTCTCAGCATCAGCAGTCTCTCCGACAATAACAAAAACAAAAACATCTGCAACGGGGCACCCTCAGATCAGCCCATCCTTAGCCCGCCATTCTTATTGTCATTGAAATTCGTGTTTGGGTGTCACCTCTCTAGGCAGCAAGTGCTGCACAGTTATTGTGGGAATTTTTGAACCCCGTTATTCGAACCGTCGACTTTCGACGGAGGATGAAGCGGTCGTCCAATGGAGTTGAGGGGGGAGGGGGAGGAAGCGGAGGATCGTCTGGAGGTTCAAATAGCAGTGGAGGAAGTCCTGGAGGAAGCGCTTCGGGTGGATCGAGTGATTGGTGGAAGAGAGACTTTTGCTATGCTACGTTAACGTTGGTTACCTTTCCTCTACCGTTTGTGCTGCGAAGCGTCACGAAGAAGGGGGTGGCGTATGGACAGCTGGTGGAACACATCATCGAACATAATGAGATTCCTCTTCCCAATATTTTTTTCCTGTTTGGAGTGGAACTGGTCAAGGTGGTTTTGACGGGAGTTATGTTTCCAGTTGGAAGTGGGACTGGTAGTTCCACAGAAGGGCGAGTCAGTTCCAAGCTTCCTGTGTCGAGGAGAGATAGGGAAGCCAGTAGCACGAGATCGGGAGGGTTCTACAGTAAGGTATTCATGTGCATAGTTAATTGCTTTTCAGTTTATACAATTCAAAACTAAATGTCATCTTTTATATCTCTTTTGATTTTAATGATTCAGGCAGTCGAGCTTTGGAAGTCTTTGTGGAACTTTGGAGCGTCTTGTGCCGTTTGTCATATTGCAATGATTCTTTTTGGAGCTCCTGTAATAGAGTGAGTTAACTGCTCAGCAAACATCATAATAATATTATGTCATAGTCATAACTGACTTGATAACTGATTATCATTTTATCGAATTCGTAAATTCTGAATTTTTTCTATGTAGGAATTTTAGTCTGACTTTGGAGTTTAGTGTTATTCTAGTCTGTCTGTCAGTCTTCCCTTTGTATTTAAGTATGAAAGCCAGTTCGATTCTGACTGAAATCGCGTACATCAGGTATGAACGAATAATCTTAAAAAATTGCGTGGTCAAGAAGAGTTGTAAGATCTGACAATTTTCATTTTTACTCAGTGTATGGAATACTCAACTAAATCCCGTTTTTCTGGCAAAATGGAGACTGCTGTTGACATTGTTTGGATGCATGCTTGGAGCAATTTTTATTCCTTTGGATTGGGATCGTCCGTGGCAGAAATGGCCTATAACTTGTTTAATTTCTTCCATGATAACTTTCTACAGTATTCACGTCATTCTGTTCATGTATATTTTCTGCTCCGTATACTGTAAGAGTTTGAAAAGCATCATTTTCAACCGAAACTCTAATAAGATAAAATACTTTTAGACTATTTTTGTAGATGATTTTTTATCACATAATAAATTTATTCAACGTTCTGAGTTTTTATTTTAGCACAATCTTTTTATCCTTTTTGAAAAGATCACGGGACTCGTGCATCATTCAAATGTAGGTAGGCTGAGTAGAATTTACTATTTGTATGTACAATAATGTTTTGTAAACCAATCCTGATCGTACACTTAAAATTAGCCTCACACTTATCGTATAACAGGCATGCGATAACACGGTTCCCGCAACGTGGAATGTGGTGTTCAGTAGGGCACAAATAACATTAGCAATTATCTACATAACGGTGTTGCCGTAAATTAGACGAATAAGTGACTACACTCCAGTCGACATCACAAACGCATGCTTGTTACACCAGGTTATTAAACGATTGTCCATCCGATCCAAAGAAATGATCTATTTAAGCATGAGCAGCCATTAAACACCGAAAATTTATACACATAAAAACCTGCATCTAGTAAGCGTTGTACGCTAACACTCAATAGCCTCACATGAATTTAGAAATGATTCAATTATATTGCGATAAAGCTACACACGTAATTTAAGTAGTGGTTCTGTTGGCACGCATTCAAATCAAATTGAGGCTGAACTGAGTTTCTCATCGACTACTGAAGGCAAAAACTAGTTCTATTATGTCAGACAGAACGACGTGACGAATCGCATTGCATTTCAAAACAATTTCCAACATGACGTGTGTTGAAGTCTAACTGAAGACAACTACAGGACTGGCTGGAAATCACGAACATTAAGGAACCAGTCAAAACACTCAAGAGTAAATGCACAAATTGGAAAAGCTGATCATCATAATCCTCCGGCTCAGTTAGCATTTGTTGACATCCGGTGGCGTGGTCAAGAATTCGTCAGCCCGTTTATGGTCACTTAACGCTTTCAGCGTATAGGTATCATGAGGAAGTTCCGATTTTCTTCTTAGAAGAGGTTTGTCCTTGTTTCTTGTCCCCATTGCCTGAAAATTTAGTTATTTGTAAATATCGGGACGTGTTGAGAAAAGTCTATGAAGCGGCCTACCTCCTGCGCACCCTCTAAACGCTCATACAAGTTAATTTCGTTCATATCCGCCCCGTCCTCGGGAATTGGAGTAGAACTAACGCTCTCACTATCACTGTGTGGCAAGCTAGAATAACTAGGATTTGTTGAAGCTATTTCTTCAATTTTAGTCCACATAGACTCTCGCTTGTTAAGAACATCTCGCTCTCGCATACGTTCTTTCTTGTAGCTTTGCGTACACTCATCAAATAGCTTCTGGTTTATCTCCATGAACAGCTTCAAGGCATTGTAAATCAATCCATGAATCGTCCTAGATGAAACACAATTAATTGCTGTTAGTACTATTGTACTATTAGATTTCAGAAAAGATATATTAGAGCTCTTTGTAATTACTTGTTCCAGTGAGTTTTAGAGTTCCTATACAAAGCAGGAAACATGATTGGAAGAATTTCAGCAGCGTTATCACTTATCAAGGACATGATGTACTCGTTATTCCAGTAATACAACGCTCTCTCAGCCACCTGAAAATAAGAGCACCCGTATAATATGAAAAAGATTCACGTAATGAAAACAAATACTACGTGCTTGTTGTAGCACAGACCTGAAAATGAGGCGACGAGACACATCTCGCGAGTTGCTTGAATAAAGGCTTCATAACTTTTCTGAATTCGGCAGGCTCAATTACATCAAGGATCTCTTCCAACTCATTTAGAAACATGACCTTCCCACACACAACACGAATTAAATTATGTCCTGCAAACATCACACACAGACACAGGCACTACTTACTTCTTTCGGCGAGTGAGTCTTGGGCCAAAACTTCAGAAGAGCCATTATTACGGGTTCAGTCAATGATGGATCTTTTTCTAGAAATTGAACCACACAGTAAGCCAGCTGCGGATGGTAGACGGACAGACATTTCACTTTATGGAGAGGAAGAAGCACTTTCAGCAGAAATGTTTTGTGCTCCTCTTTGAGTGGAAGGGCAAATCCATTGATGATACTGAGAAACAAAGACGTGAATTCAATTACCACTTAGAAGGAAAAACTGCTGCTGTTAACTCAGTTATTGGCAGTACCTTCCTAAGATTTCTAACAGTTCGGCAATTCCATTGTGATGTTCAGTTTCGTAAATGAAGCGATAAAATATGTTATTGATTTGTTTTCGAATGTAGGCTCGGAGATTGAGAAACTTTCCATAAATTCGGTGCAGAGTTGTTTTTAGAAAATCTCTTTCTCTGGGATCCTCTGAATCAAATAACTCCAACAACTGTGCAAACAACAATAAAACGCGAAATCAATAGGGCTGTCATTCCTATAGAAAGTAAAACTTATTATTCATGTGGAGCAGTACCTGAAGAACAAACTTTTGGTCAATATATTTCTTGGCTATACTGGGTTGAAAATCAGGAGACTCAACAAATCTAAGAAATAAGAGAAGAAACCATAAAGTGACACACTTTCATTCAACATGTTAGTTTGGAGTCATACCTCAGGAAGAAATCATAAACTAATTGCAGATGCGGCCATGCTGCTTCCAGGGTTGGTTCGTCTTCCTCGGGGTCAAAATCTGCTCCATTTGGATTGGAGGAAGGAGGAAGGGTACGGAATAGGTTGACGGCAAACTGCAATTTACACATTATTAGTCATAATAAATCTAATGAGTGCACATTACTATCGAAAATTACCATGTTGACTGCTTCCGGATAGATTGGTTCCGTGATAACACTTCGTTGAGTTGTGATGTACTCGACCATTTCGTGCAAAGCACATCGTTTGACCTCTTTATATTTGATGTCGGACAGAGGATCTGACACGAAGTCAAACAGAACACAACACTGTCGCAGCTTCTGGACGAAAAGTTCTTCTCTTTCCGCCGCCGCCGCATCTGAAAGTTTTCACATTCCAACTTCAACCGCAATAATAATTTATTCGAAGACAGGCCTCATGGAAATTAGCAATATTTACAAACATAATCCCCACAATGGCTACGTTGGTCGCGTACCTTTGAGGAGGGGTAGAGGTTTGAGTTCCCGATTTTTCGACACGTTGAACCGAGATGAGCTCTGCTTTTTATCTTTCTTTAAGTACGGAGGACCCGAATACTTTATTTTATTGATCGGAGTCGGAGGTGGAGGAGTTTTGTTTGCATCTTCATTATTGTTCTTGTTGTTTCCACCCTAAGAGAAATTTTGAAACAGTCATATTTATACACAGTATGTTTTCTTTACATCCTACACTAACGACTTTCGCAAGTCACACCCTGCATTCACATTATGTTAAAAGACCTGAGGTAGTTCAATCAAAACCCCGGATCCTGAGAGGATTAGAGACTCTATTTCCTTTTACATAATTGGATGTGCATTCATAGTACATGAGCTCTTCTCGTAAATCCTCCCTGAATTGAAAGACTCGTTGTTGGGATCTTGAGACTGAACCAGTACCAACTACCTTTATTCATGAAAGAGTGATTTACCCTGCACACCACCTGACATATTCATCGATTCTTGTCATGAAGTTAATCGATCTTCCACCTCGTATGGGAACTCTCATGCCATGCATAAAAAGATAATGCGTACGCATTTCCCCAAGCGATTTATGAAGTATAATTAATTCCAGGACAAACTATACAAAGCCATGAATATACAAACAAGTGGTTTACGAGCGTCTATTGTACTTACGGTTGATTCACTTGCATTTTCCATGTTTGATCCAATACTACAGGTTATCCGTCAATCACAAAGTAAATACATAAGCAATAATAGGGTTCATATTACTTGCACTCAATACTCAATCTGCACTAGAATACGATACTCCAAAAGCTAACCCTGATTTATTGGGATTTTTACTATTTTACAACTACAAAATAATAAAAATTAATGCTAGGAACTGGGGAGAAGAATGCAAGAAATACCTCCGTCACACATAAAGCCACTCTCCACACATACGTAACCCGTAACTTACTTTAAAATTAACTTAAATATTCAGTGTCAAGTGTAGGAACAATGAGATATTAGAAGTTAGTAGGTAGTCGTATACTGCGTTGATATCACAATTCAACTCGAACTAATAAACAGAGCACCACACTGGCAACTGGAACAGAGAGGATCACAGAATCACAGCTCAATCACATGTGACGTAAAATTAATTAAAATCGATAGATAGAGTATTTGTAAGGCCCAGAGAGAAAAATGGTTGTATTTATTTAAGGTTCATGAGAGAGAAAGTGGAGCAGTCTAAAGATACAAGTGACATCAGAAGAACTCTGAGAGAGAAAGAGACAGCGATGCTGGAGAAAGTCTGGAACTGGCGTGTATCTTTCTCCAAAGAAAATCGAATACAACCATTGTTCCTATCATCTCCCTTATTATCCCACACATGTATAAATGTGTTAGGGACTTTCTCCACCAACTCTCTCCAGCCTTTATATCCCGTTGGTGTCGGGAAACCTCGAGCACCACGTATACAACATACTTACTACACTTTCCCCGAAATCGTTCATGCATCCGGCAGGAGGGTCGGCGGATCCTATCTTCCTATCGTGAGAACGAAACTACGTCAACGAAACCGGGAGACTATCGATCCGAGAAATATTAATCTCCCTCGCCCATGTACTGATATGAATGTCTACTTCCTACTACTACCCACTCCTTAAGTGTTAAATTCTACCTCTCCGTTGAAAATTCATTATATGGGACAACAACGAAACCTAGAATTTTGAAGGAGATTGATGGAAATTCCCTTGATACGTGCAGAATTTCAGTAATGATTTGTTACTCTTCGGATAAATTCTCATAGCATGTCATCACACACAAGAAATGAATTTAAAGAGGTGTGTCTATAACATGACTCTCTCAAACTCTCAACCTGTTGCTTATTATAAATCTACCTACTACGAAATTCTCTTCCCATTCTCCCAAACGAACCTTGTCTTTATTCTTCTGAACGAATCCAGCCAACTTGAACATCTTTCTGTTGTTTCTGTAATCCGCAACTTTCCCTGTGTATAATAACTTTCACTTCACTCGCACATCTTAATCGCCACTTCAAACACACATGGACGACAAGGAGGATGAACCAAACTAAAACTTTTCATAAACACAA
>JAQGAC010001922.1:0-11953 GCA_034696585.1 Isotomurus maculatus
TAGGCGGACCTGCAGCCCTTCGGACATCATCCGGAAACGGGTATCATAAGGGGAACAGCCCCAGCATTGTATTTATAAAAGATTTATCGGAGTAGCTTTAGTGAAGAAATGCAGCGAAGCATTTTTAATTTAATGGAAAATGAAACCCCCAGTTCCTGGGGAAGCTTATTGAAAGGGCTACATTTCACAATGAACTATTCTTTACCCGGTGAGGAATTTTGTAAAAAAACGTCTACTAACTTCCCCTGATTCACACGAATCTTCAATTCTAGTCTTAAGATTCGTTCGTAATATTGTTTTAATTCTAACGATTCCTAGAATTCAGCATTCTATCTGTGAATGCAACCGATCTAAAGAACCCAACGTACACGTAAGTTTACACATTGTTGCTTAAACGGGCATGTATTACATATTATAATTAATGAAAATATTATGGTGTGCATTTGCCATTTGAGCAGCGTTCATAAATACAACCCAGACCTATAAGAACAGTTAAACACAGGCATTCAGCATAGCTAAACCTTCTTGATAATCAATCTTCTAAAAAGTTTATTGTTTTCTGTCGTTTAAAAGAAATAAGAAAATGTACTGTTTATTCGTCCTACTGATGACTGACAAGACCCTGTTTACGTACTCGAGCGGGTCAAGTTATCTTTTAATTAAAATATTTAGGAAAGTGCAGTTTATCACTCTATCTGCAGCAGTGCAGATAAATAAACTTAAAAATGACATCTGGTTTGTAATGCATTGGATCTTAGGTCATCCGTACGTCTCGATGGCACCTAAAGGATTGAGGTGCATACCGAACCAGAGCAAGTCAACATGTGAAGTGACCATCAGTAGCATTGGCCAACACCTATGGTCTTCAACAAATTGTTAAGCTTTTATTGGAGTGATTAATTAATGTTCGGTGACATAATACAAGTGATGTATCAACTCCACCTTTAAACTAACACAAACCAGTCGCACATTCTTGGTCATATGAGGACAGTAAAAGTCAACTTCAAAGATGACTCCAATAAAGTCCTTCTCTTGAGATGTGATTAGAGGGAAACACTGCCTACAACCTACACATGAATATTCGGTCATCTTTATTCGATAATATAAAAGAAGGAGCAGTTCATGCAGCATTCCTATATTTCAAAATTGACACAAAACCGCATTGCTTTAACGTGCATATTTCTCACTGAGATGCATTCTTGTTTTGAACCCACAGTAGAATCAAACACCGTTAATCTATAATCGTCTTATAAAATCTTACAGTTCGTGCTGCTTCTCGCCGATCTGCATTAAAAATGGTTGACTTGGAGAGAATAGTAGCAACTTCTGACCCTGTACACAACATGCCATTTCACGAAATTGACCTACCACCGCCAAATAAATCAGTTCAACTTTTCTATCTTTCCAACTTGTTCCTAACATGAGGGGTTGAGGAGCTCCAATGACGTGCTTAACTATCCGCTCCATTCGTGAGCATAATGTTCAATTTTTAAATAAATGACGTGATTATCAGAACATCTGCAATAATTTTTCCTTCTTCATCCACTTAAAATTTCAACGATTGATGTTACCCAAACGTTGAAGGAAGCTGTTATTTTTACTTTACTACTTCTATCGTCATTATCCTTTCTCAGTGAATGGTGTTATCAAGATCAGGTATTAGCTATCTATTGTTAAGAACTTCTCGTTAAGAGTTTAACAACCGAATGCCTAGTACTTTGAATAATCGGTTTGATTCCTAACATGAAGTAATCCAGATCATTACAGAAGTAGAAGAGATACGATTACTTTACCTGATTTTTCTTTACTTTTTTAAAGAGTAAAATCCTAAATTGAGATTGCGAGTTATGCTACCTTTAAATATGATTAAGCTACAGAATGAAGGCAAACAAGCACGGGCAATGCAGTTCACTTTGCAATTAAGTTTCAAAAAATGTACGGGTAGCATTACTAATTCTCCCTTATCGTATGCTCTTTGTACAGCATGTAGTGAAGTTATCTTTGTATAGCGTTTATATAGCTTTATCAGCTGGAATTATTCTCACATATCATTGGTATTTGGTAAAGCAGAAGAGTTTATTTTAATATCGGATTTGAATTCAAGTATTTTTTAGATTGAAAGTAGGTATTTGTCTAGTCGTGTTCCTTTTCGACAGTTTTATGAAATTCTCTGAATCTATGCCACACTCAAAGGTTTATATTCAGATGTTCGCAAAAAAACCGTGGATCCTCAGTCTGATGGCTCCCTCATTATCATAACTTTATTTGCAATCGTGAGCTAAAGGTAGGCTCTCTGCCTGCCTCATGCTCATTAACTTAATTTTATTACAACTACTATAAGCTTCTGTATCAGAAACTGTTTGAGCTCAACTCTAAATCACTAAAAGACTTGAACTAAAAAGTATTAACCTGCCAGTACTACATTAATGGTCAGTGCACAAACTGGGACTGTGGATAGTAATGACTACACTATAAATCGCTCAGGGAGAAAATCAGTAAATGAATTTTATTGATACTATTGACTGCACACAACCACGTGAAACAACTAAATAAAATTATGATGGAACTCTGTCAGTGTTTTTTCACTCTACCCACGACCACGACAAAATCGTTAACTAGATTCGAAAGAATTCGCCAATACTAATCAGCCAAATTTGCATAAAATGCAAATTCCTGAACGTAAAACTAGTTAGGTTTCTTGTAATGCCAAAGCTGCGGTGCTGTTAAAAACTAATTTACAGAATAGAAAGAATTATGATGCATAGTGTTCGCTTGTATGCCGATTCGGGTCCTTACGCACCTAGACGCAACTAGGTCAACATTTGTTCGGTGTGTTAAGTAGCTCTGGAAAACATGCTCTGAACAAAGCATACAACAGCTGCATATATAGCTACAAGCAATGTATTGAAGCAAGAATTCAGCACAAGACTTATTTAAAGGCAATCTGATGAAACTTACAGCCCAGAAACAGATCTGGATCTAGGTCCAAGAATGTGGCTGCTGGCGTCGGTCACTTCATTCAAGGTTGGTGGTGGGGGTAGTGGCAGCTCAGAGTTGATTACTTCCACTTCTTCTTCGGGAATGATGGGTGGGGGTGGAGGTGGCAGATCGGGAGAAGCACAGCGAGCTACTGCTATTCCAGCCTTAACAGGAACACCGATCACTGGTTTGGAGGGGACTGGGGGAGGTGCCGACACAAGATGACAAGTCAACCCCATTCCATTTTCGTGTGAAATAGGCGAAGTCGTATTGTTTGGTTGAGGTGGTCTCACAGGTGCTCGTGGCAGTGTCGGTGGAGGTTTATTCTCACCATCCTCTGCGCCAATCTGAAAATAGAAAATTATTATCATTATCATAATGGGAAACAAATAAAACAACATTTATAATTCAAAAATGATTGGATTATGAGATTCCTTTATTTGAATTCAAGTAATGCTGCTAAACGTGATCAAGGAATACACAGACAAGTACAGTAAGGAGTTACCTTCTGGCAAACTGGCAAATAAAACAACTGTTACATAATTAGCGTATTAGCCATTTAAGACACAAGAAAATGAATCTCTATGGTCCTCCAAAACACATCTTAAGAGCAGAGAGACAAAACACAAGATAATTTGGCACACAGACCAATTTGCAGTTACATCCTTACATTGGAGATAATTCCTTTCATACATGTAATTGACAAGACCTTTGGCTCAATAAGTCGTTCAATGTGGGGAGTGCAGCATTTCTCAAGACGAGTGCCAAGCTATTTTACCGAGAGTTTCGAGTTTTTATGAACAAGAGGACAGAATAGAATACATTTTTCTTGGCTCGTCATAAAAATACGCTGCATTTTTCCAGTGCCGGTGTCTCTGTCAAGGGAATGGAGCCTCTCGTCAATCTGCACCAGATTTTCATCTTTAGTTTCCCATCACATGTGTCTAACCTTGTCCTTGTCCTTCGTCAATAATGTTTTGTGAGAAAATTGATAAGGATTTCTGGCTAATTTGAGTATTTAACACAATTACGCATGCATGTACGTCATCCACATGTCTCACTCAGTTGACTATTCAAGATGGAACACACCAAAACTATCTAAGTAACTTGAATAAATAATGAAGTAATGCGATATACAATTCCACCAACTCAAGCCAGGCACTCAGTATCTCAAGTTACGGAAGAAAACTAATGTCAGTTTAAACAGTTATGGATCTTTATCACTTATTTCCAAAATCTCGCTATTTGGCCGAGGAAACACTACAAAATATAAAAACATGGTAGGAAAAGTAGAAATCACCAGTTTCGAATATTTTGAAAAGTATACAAGAGCTTTAGCATCTGCCCAACGACTAATCAGGATGTAGTAAAACACTGAAAATTAAAAGACCTGAGTAGTGCACAAACCATCTGTCATCGTCATTAAGTAATATGAATATGTAATTCCATCCCTCTTTGCCTCTTATTTGCCCATCTGCCATTTATCTTCCTATTGTACGGTGCTCCGTTTCAATCTTTGGCGACTGAGTTCAAGTTCAGCGTTCAGCCCAGAAATAAATCCACTCATGGTGGATATTTTTACCATTTTATGACCCGTGCACACAACACATGTCGACCGAAGAACAAATTTAAGAGGTTGGCTGGTAGGTGTTCTGAGCTCCATAAATTGTCAATGGACTTGAACCTTGCACTTGCATTTCAAGTTGCTTCTTATTATCTCCTGAATGATCCCATGTTCATTACCAGATTGTAAAAGTGTGGAGCGAGCAATAAAACTTGGCTATCCTATTATTTTTGGCAAGCGTTTGGTCACTTTGGTCACATCTTATCACCAAAAATCTAAAACTTACGATGCGTAAACTTTGGTGTGCACAAAGATATTGGAATGTGGGTGTGTGTATCTAAATCTGGCTCAATGAAATGGTTAATAGATTTCTACTCTTGTTGGTTGAAAAATACACATACAGCGATGAAAATCTTCTTAAAATCAATCAATCAGGTGCCAGAGTTCGTGTTGTAGGCTCAACTTTCCTACTCGTTTTAAAACTGACTTAACAGATCTTGCTTGCAGTTATAAGAATAGCTTTTCTTAAACTAGGTGCATTACTGCGATGTTGCTTGGTTAAAAAAAATATAATCATATTATTCTGCTAATAGCAACAATGCAATTTAATAATAATGCCTACTTCTAATTCTATAATTCCAATCTAACATACATGCGATAAGGGAAGTTATGATTTCCTTTTAAACAGTTTGCTTTGGAGACTGGCAACTGGAGAGCTGGTTCTAAAATTAACTGAATACAATTGAAGCTTATTGCAAAATTAATAAAACTTAATTCCCTGTCGTAGTCTCGTAGTTACACAAGTAATAATTTACTTAGAGCATAAAAATGACAACCAATGTCAATATATTGTAAGTTATGACTCGTGCCCTAGTCAAAATGTATTTTTAACCTACGCAAGTTAATGATATAAAGGTCAGAATGTTCCTTAAACACGAGTCAACTAATTTACAAAGCAATATATCCTGAATGACTCGGCTACACACACAAACTGAACAAATAGTTCAAAATACACCACTTAAACATAATCAACCTTACTTGTCATGCAATTTTAGTGTCTATTACTGCCTCACTAGTCCACCCTTTTAGCAAATAAATCCCTATCAATTAGACTCAAATATCCTCTCCAAAACAAACTCATTATCATCAATGCCCATCGATCATTTTTTTAGAGAGAGAACATTAAAAACTGAGCAATTAACGAATGCTTCAAGGAGTCAACGGTTACAGCTATTTGTTCCAGCAACAGAAAAAAACCATTGTTGAGATGAAGGATGAAGAATGAGTCTAGAAGTTGGTAGATGAGACTTAGAGTGAGTGAAAGAGTTAACGTAGAGTTACCTGGTGAGAGTAGCTTCTTAAGTGTGGTTTCTTAGGTGGCCGTTCAGGTGGAGTGGGTGAAGACTGAGAGGATTCCTGAAGACTTGTTGCAGCTGCTGCAGACGAAGACAACGGAGACGTTGGATTGAAAGCAGCTCCACCTCCACAAGAAGACTTTGCACCTGAGCTTGCATCTCTCTTCGTAAGATGAGGCATGTATTTTCCAAGCCTGGCCATTCTCGCACTGCAACAAAGACATACAAATTTTATAAAATGATTTAATCATGCTCTCAAAATACAAAATCAGCTATCAAGATTTTAAGGATCCACAGTAAGCAGCAATATTCAACAGTTATGCTTAATTTCAGGTGTCAAAAGAAGAGCAGGGGGTTCAAAAAAACGTAGTAGTTCACAACGCTTTGACCGTCGTCGTCGACTTAATCCACAACAACTGCTTCTTCAGATGAATTGATAACTACTACAATAGACTTATTTTTTAGTAGGGAATAGGCATACTTCCAATGATCTGACCAACATATCGTGACTGAAATGGACTACGAACTCAACTTCCGTAAACACATTCCTCAGGAGGACACATTCTATAACAATCATTCATTTGTATTTATCTAATTATAAAATCACAAGGCTCAGCTGTAGATAAGTTCCTGCTGTGCAAACGGAGGATATTAGGATTGATAATCTTTAATAAAACTAACATGAACTCACGAAAAGTGAAAAACACAATCATGGTGCGCCGACCAAATGAAGTGTAGATAATTAGCCAGCAAAGTTAAATTAATGTTGCTTATAATATTCTCAACTATGACTTGAGCAAGCAAGCATTCCAATACTTGCAAATATATTAATCTGTTTGTCCTGCACCATTAAGCATATAATAATATATTACTTGCATGTTGCTACTTTTAAGTCTCCAAGTGTATAAGTTGGCAAGGTCGATATTTTGTTGAAGGTATTTCACCTTGAGCTTAACTTGGACTTGGCTGTTTAATAGTAATCTTATTAGTAACTTTATTTAAAACTAGATACTCCCAGTTCAAGTGAAGTCACTATTTGTAAAAAAAATCGTATGCAAATGGCTAGTTTCAACATCTGCGAGCCCAGATGAGACGATACAAAAAGATATCATAATATTAAAATGCTGTACTCAATCACGTATCTTTTAGTGGCGTTTTATCAATTACCTAATTATCTCTGGATTTATTCAAAACGAATTTCTGATTTTACGAATAAACATAAATACAAACCAAATCATCTCAAGAAAACACCATGCCATACCGTTTAATACGCATGTTAAAATCTACAATTGATAGTAATTTTGTCATTGATATGTCAGTTGCTACCACACAAAAGATATTTAACCTTATGAGGTAAATGATTGACGTGACTGTAGTATGTATGGTTTTCTAATAACGCTCCCTATTTTGTAACTGTGCCTTAATCTGTACTTTAAGTTAAAACGGGAAATGTAGCTGTTGTAACCATGAGAAATTAGTGCAAAAGTAAGTAATTGTGACAATTGATTAAACAAATATTGCACGTGCGGGTTATCTTAGTTTTATGCAATTTGACTAATCCGCAACTTTTTAACATGAGGCCTCGTCATCTGTCACGATATTTCCACACGTGTTAATGTACACTATCAAGAAGTGATGGTTCACAATCGGAAAGGAAAGTTAGTTAACAACATGACTGTATTTCTACACTTACTACTCTTTCAAGCATCTGGACTTTCTTTGCATTTCTCTTCTCAACGTATCATACTTTTCTGGTAACTTCGAATGTGCATGTCAAAGACTTAAATCATGCACCAAGTGTATAATATCTTATTTTCGCACGTCTTCACTTTTGACTTGTTACGTTACAAGCACACGTGGACATACTGTAGGATTTGTAAGTGATTTTGGACCACAGGAAATGTTTCATTTCACATGGCAATCGTCCAAAAATCGACGCAACTGAATTGCACAATTCAAATACCAAAATTCAGGGAATGACGCAGAAGCCAAATTGGTCTATGAAAAACATTAAACACACGTCTGCATCGTTATCGTTTGGCGACTACATTCCCAAATGTCTCCTTCCGTCAATAAGGTTTCCTTCATATCGTCTTTATAATTTCCGTTTGAATTTACACTTTCCTAGCATTTATGGGAAGTATCGAAACGTTGTGTGTCATGTTTGCTTTTCTGCTGAAAATCCCACATTAAAAGTAAATTTATGTTTGTCAGTTGCTGATCGGAAACATATCTGCGTGGCGTCGCCTTGATCATAAATCTTAAATGTGTAGAAATTACCTAGAAGTTACCTTGCTCATGCACATTAATTCATTACAAAATATACGAAGTCGGTATGAAGACCTCGCCCACGTAGTAAATCCAACTAAGCGATCAATATTCGGAAAGGTTTCATATAGAATACAATCTTCACTCACAGGCAAAAGGACCATCGTAATTCGTAGGACACTATATAGAATTTGATCCTACTGTTAATAATAATCAGTGTGGCCTGGCCTCAGGTAATAATAATAATAAATAAAAGTCATTTGATTCCTCGACGGGAGTTCACACCTCCTCCATCAACCAAGGATACACAAAAGGAATTGCTATTTGTAAAAATGAGACAATTTTTTTAAATAAAAAAAAAAGGATTGATTTCCTCTTCTTTGCTCAGCCCAGGTACGACATAAAAGTCTCACACTACCAGGTAAGCAAACGAAGCATTTAGCACAGCAAATGCCCCTCAATAGCATGATCGCTAATATTTTTTATTGAATTTCGAATTTTTTTCTTCCGACAAGCCTAGAACCTGCAGTATATCAGTTCCACTAATCCGAACAAAGATTCTAATAACTATGATATTATGCGACATAAACGATTTACCACAAATTTTCCCAATCCCAAGGTAGGCAAATGAGCTCACACCAACTGCAAGGAGTTTCCCACTGCATTATTATGAATTCAAAATCGATCACGTACTGAACTTCATGATATGTCTTCTTATCACAATCACACATCTCAAGAAGTAAATGACTGCTCATAAACAACCGCAGAATTAATAAATACTCAAGAATGAAGGCAAGAGAGCAAGGTCCCAGTCCATAATGCAGCCACGGAGCACGATTTATGAGAGATTCTTTAGAACAAGTAACATCAAATAGCTCCTACATATTTGCATATCACCGAATGAGATCAAATAATTCAGACAAAAGTAAAGGTGACAGTGAATACGCTGTTGTGCTGTGCAACTAAAATTCAGAAGTAGATAGAGAATAGTTACGTATTATGTCGGGCAAGGTCACTTAGCACCACAAATAATGAAAGTAAATAATCATTCACCAAACAAAATTAGATTTTTAAATCAATCCTGGCTACCATTTAACATCTATCACTCAATGATTACGATTCAAAGTCAGAGCGTCACCTTTCGAAAGTAACATATCGTTGCTTGCTTACAACAGCCCACTGGCTAGATATATACCTGCTCCAAAGGATACTTAAAAATTCATTAAACGAAAACTTTGACCTCATATATAATCGTTTAGGTTAATGTTGCACTGAACTTATTATGAGTGAGTTAATAAACACATCCAACACTAAGAAAATTCATAATACGGTAATCTGGGATATTATTCAAGTTGAGCTCTTCAAGAGTGAAAGTCACAGGCTGCACGTGTAAGTAAATTTCAGTGTGCAAATGGGAAGTTACAGCTTCACTCTTTTATCTTTTATGCGCTGTGTTCCAACATTTTAAACTACTGGAATTCACCGGGTGTTAAATTTTCCTGACAAAGACGAACAGAATTGAAGATATTTTGAATCACTTTATTTGCATGGAGTACTTAGGAGTACGCATAAATTATTGTTACTTCAGTGCACACACTCCAAATCATGTTTCATGCCAACATGAAAGTGAAATCATTGAACTTTTTCAAAGATCTCTGCGGAAGCAAGATATATGACACTGTTGAACATTGCTCACAACCACATTATGTGACTACTCTACACGTAAAAATGTTTATAAAACCAAACAACTTAAATAAAATAGGTCACTAGAAAAGACGCAAAGATGAACAGTTTGGACAGCTCCTCACAGTCAACTAGAGCTCAATAAATTACTTCTGAAACTGTTCCCCCTCATATCTCAGGAAGATGCAAGAAGTATTAGTTTTATGTATTCTTGCTTGAAGCTCAAATTATCCTGTGAAGAATCCACTATCAACAGTGCCTCTAAATAACTCTTCCTGTTGCAAAACGAGGAAGAATGAATGTTTTGATGGTCAATTGTTGAAACAGTGTTTTAGCATCCAGCTGAACAATGGCAGAAGTCAAAACTACGAACAACCATATACTCATGAATTGGTGTGTGCGGAAGAATAGGTGTTGGCTTTCAAGTCAAGTTCAAGACGAGAAAGATATGAATCTGAGATATTTGTGAAGAGGGCAAGAGCAATTTTATGAATTGTTATCACCATTCACTGTTTCTAATACGCCCGAATAATATACTGTTTGTGTATATACTTTGACTTGTAAATGTCGATTAAATACCTCCAATGCAATTCAATTTGAACAAAACAGTGCACAGATAATTAATGTCAGATGAAACGGACGCTTCAAGTAAGCCTGTATATTTATACTTACGGTTCGTAGCAGTATCAATACAAAGGGTTATAGTTACAAACTTGTTGTTTGATTATTATGCGTAGATATGTTTGTTAATGACCTCACTGAATTAAAGATTTATTTTAATATATGAAAATCTACAGTGTTTCTCTGGCATCTGGAAAAATTTTCTACATTCAATCGACGTCTGATTCCCTGAGTTGATCATATTATATTTTTATTATCAATTATAATTATTATTTTGCATCGCTATCCCGTATATTTGACGATTAAGAGAGAGACACTACACCAGTTTACATTTATCTCTACTAGTTAAGCTAATGTTGGAAAACCAGTACTGTTAGTTATGTTTTAAATGCAACATGTCAAATTATTTTCTCAAGGACCAGTATAACACACGCTCGTAATAAAAAGCCATAAAGTGACACGAGACAAATTAACTTACTGATTGCTAGTTCGTGACATACTTCAATGTGACACCTTTGAAAAACTTCGTGAAATTTCTGTTCTCACAACAAGGAACTTAACACAACTAAAGTTGAGTTTTCAGTAAATGTCTTATGCGGCACACATAACAAGATTTTAAGTAATATCTCCTTCACTTCTGGAAGACTACTAAAAATCAAACCACAACGACTTGCCCCTTGAGCCAGGCCATTTGCATGTTGTCTGTCGACTTGTCTTACGCCTGTTCACCGTACGTATTTTAATTTTAGAAGTGTCTGCTATCAAATATAACAAATTAAAGCTCACTGCAAGACTCAGTTTTAATGATGATAAGATAGCACAGACAAATATATCTTCAAGGACAGATTTCTTAAGAACAACATAGCATGTATTATACTTAACTGATCAAGTTATTATACCTAACCTCTAAACCTCCAAGCAGTACCAACAATACGAATTAAAATGCAAAAAATATATTAAAATCATATTCCAGCCGCTGAGGGTAAATACTGAATGACTTTCTCATGCACTCCAAGTTCTAGTATTTTGTATACTGCTCGTACACGACGTAAGATAACATGAAGTGGCTGAGCCATCAGTGCCTGTGTCATGTGTGTACATATTTTTTGATTGTTAGCACCATCACCGATTGTGGGAGTCAGTAAATAACTATTCATGGACGATGAATTGATAATTACTCAAGAATATTTACTTAACTAGTATTTCTTTAGCATTGACATTAGCATTGAACAGCGTGCTGTGAAAACACATGCACTAGCTAAAGCTCTAAAAATATCCAAGCTTAGCTACTATATCCGACTCTATTGTGAATTAGCTACAGATTGTTGTACGGCACACATAGTAGGGCATTGTAAATACGCATACGCATACTCTTCACCCATATATAACCTCCTCCTGCCACATCTTTATTAAGGAGTGTCAACTCCTTTATGGGAATGCTCTGTCTGTGCGTCTGTGTGTGTGTGTGTGTGTGTGTGTGTGT
>JAQGAC010001923.1:0-11949 GCA_034696585.1 Isotomurus maculatus
GATCAGAAGAAAACCAAATCTTCAACTTCTAAGGACAGCCACATGGAGATATCTCACCACCACCGTTTGAAGAACACATCTAATACTGAAAGACGGGAGTCCAGAGATTCCAGTTGCAGTGGTTCTAAAGATAAGCTGAAAGAGAAAGAGATAACACGCTCCTCAGTTCAACATCAACCAAGTGAAGAGAAGGAGTGTAAAGATAAAGAAGATTATCGATCTAGAGAAAGCAGTCATCGATCAAAAGAAAAATCTTCTTCTTCTTCGAGCAACTCTAAAGAAAAACACAGGGGGGAAAAATCTCGTACTCCATCTGAAATTCGAACCAATTTCCACTCTGTCAAGAACTCGGAGCAACAGCATTCGAATAAAGACAAAGAACGAGAACGGCAAAGAAAGGAAAAGAATAGTCCTGGCAAGGAGAATGTTAAAGGATCTAAACACCACAGCAGCAGTAGTAGCCACCATAGTGGGAGCAGTAAAAGCAAAAGTGGGGGACTGCCTCCGCACAAAGCAAGTTCGTCCAGCAGTAGCAAAGAGAGAAGTAGATCTCAAGGAGAAAAGCACAGTTCATTTGAATCTGAACCTGAGAACGTTCCGAGCAAATCTTCTCGTAACAGTTCCGGGAGTGTTGACGGTAGCAGAGGAGGCGACTCCTACGTTTCTTCACACGAGAAAGGTTCGTCAACAAGTAAATCCGACAAACATGAGAAGAGAGACTCCTCTGGCCACAGGCGGGAAAGGCACCGCTCTGGAGGATTCGATACTGGAAGTGATAAATCCAGAAATAATGAACAAAAGAAGAAAAAGAAGGTTGTTATTGAAGACACGGATTCATCAGATTCTGGTAAGAAATTGCCTACGATGCTGAGTGAGCGACAGCCTAGAAATCGTGCGTTCAATTTTATTTATATTTTTGAATTTTCAGATGAGGATAGTAAGAAGAAACATCACTCTATATTTGAAGTCGTCATTGATAACTATGTGTCCATGTACGACAAAGTTAAAGCACGGTCTAATAGGGCTTGCAAGAGCAACGTTCAAACTCCACAGCAGGAAAAAAATAAAAAGCAAGACAAAAATGATGATCCATTTCGACATTTGAAACAGTCAAGGTAAGCACCATGTTTTAAACGCTTACCTTGAAATGCATTTATGAGGCTATTATTGATGAAATATGTCACTTAATAATTTTTAGAGCGAAAAAAATCGATAAGAAGAGGTCAACATCGATGGATGAGAGTAACAAGTCTGTAGCACATACTTCCTCTGACGAGGATGGTCTTCAAATGGATGTCTCAGCAATGGACCTTGGTGATGGGCTGCAGAAACCACGAGATTTTCTTAGTGAATCGCCGTCAGTTGCTCCACTCACGCAGTCCTCAGACGAAGAAGATGATCAAAATTTGTCACAAATGAAATTAGCCAGATCTTCGAAATCCCGTAGACTGAAAAATAAAAAGAAGAGCTCTAGTGACAAGCACAGTAAGAAGAGAGGTAGAAAGTCCTCTTGTAAACAATCCCCACCTGGAAATCCGTTATTTAGTGCTCCATCAGTGTTCTCTAATTCTGACTACGAGTCAAATGCAAGTTCATCGCATACTGTGGAACCTTCAAGAAAGAAAAAGCGATTGAGTAGTTCTATGAACAAAACAAGCTCTGAGTTACCGAAGACAGCTTCTTCTCCACGACATCTGAAGTCGTCCGAGGATAGTATGTCTGATTCAGATGACGATATTAACCAAAGCAAAGATAAGATTCAGCATCACAAATCTTCATCATCAAAACAGATCGATAATTACCATAGTCAGTCCCAGAAGAAATTACTTGCAAATGACGTCTATTCAGACTCCGATAGTAGCGTTGTGAGTGGTCCTGTACGAAGTAAAAAGCACAGTCCACCTTTGAACTTCGGGAAGACAAAATCAAAGGAAAAATTAGGCAAGCAAAAGAGTATGAAAAAATCTTTATTTGAATCGTCAGATTCGTCAGATACAGAAAAAGCTCATATAACAGCTTCGAGCGAGAGTCGACCAGAAAAGAGCAGAGATTCTGGCTCTCTGAAAAGCAAAGAAAGAGAAAACAAATTGAACCGGAAGAAGTACAGACCTCATGGATCAGCAAGTGGGTCAAAGTCGAACAAATCCTCGAAAAAACCAAAAGGTGAAAGAGATGTGGGTAGTGATACAATACCAACAAGAAGAGAATCAGGATTGGCAATGAAAGAATTATTGTTCGGAGCAATGACTTCTAGCTCTGAATCAGAAAGTGTTGATAAAGGTAACAAGCAGCACAAGGTAACTCGGCTATCAGTTGAAGTAGAGCGACCAAAGACACCTACTATTGTACCCACTTCTGTTACTGAACTACCGACTTGTAAGTCTCCAGAAGACGAAACTTCCAAGAAGTTAAAACCCACGCTTACTGAGGTCCCTGAACGGAAGATTTCTTTGTCCCCGTCAAGCTCACAGGATACAACAACAGAAAAAGAAAATGTAGTAGACAGTTATAAGAGTAGTAGCTCAGTTTGTTCAGAAAAGAAGAAGAAAAAGCATCATCATAAGGATAAAAAGTCTAAAAGACAAGACACTGACAGTGAACATGGGAGTACAAGATCTAAACATGTTCAACCTGAAGCTAGTAAAGAGAAAACTGATATCGATTCATTATTCAACTCACCAAAGCACACATCTGTTTTGGAAAATACGTGCATATTACCTGCAAAGCCATCGGTACTTTTTGGACCAGAAGATTGCTCTGTTGGCTTTAGTTTGCCTGACAGTTGCAAATCTCTGTTTGGTTCGACTGAATCGATGATCAAAGATATTAAACCTATAGTGCCACAATTGAAGGATAACTCTGATGCTGTTGCTGAGGCTGTGCAATCTATTCCTGGAATGTTCTCGTCAGATGAAGATGATGATGATGACAATAAACTCAAGATTCGAATCGGGCAAGCTATCGAGCAATCTAATGAGCCTGAAACTAACATTGATTCAAGTATCTTAGAACCGAAACAAGAAGAAGTTGTTGACCAGAAACTGGAAGAGGACGAGAAAAAGAGCCTATTTGAGCAGGATAAAGCTATCCAAAGCATCGTTCTTCTTGAAAAGTCACCACCTGGAAGCACTGCTGCCACAGTTCTTGGAGATGATGAAGTGACCATACCCAAAGAGTGTCCAGTAGCAATATCTCAAGAAGAAACGGAGGACGCTGTTGCTGCTATTTTGAATTTCGATGGGGAAGAAGTTGAGCCTGCTTCAAGTCCTCCTAAGCGATCACCAACTCCTCCCAGAGTCCCATCCACTGGACTTTCCCCTCCTACTTTGGTCATTACTGAAGGGTCACTTGACGTAATTACAACCGAAATAGCTGTTCCAGTATCTGCTGCCGAGGCTGCTGCTAATGTTGTTGCCGCTAATATTCAAAGTTGCATTGAAAGTGTTGTGTCCGCATCCTCAGAAGTGTCCTCAGAATCACCTGCCATAACAGTATGGAGCCAGTCCTCGTCAAGTCCATCATTGCTGTCAGATACAAAAGTGAAGGTTGAAGCTCAGATGGTCATATTGCCCAAGGAAGATGCTTCGACTCCGAAAACTCCTGAAACCCAAAGTCGGAAGTCTTCTATTGATTCAGCAATTGGAAATGTCAAAGAAGACCGAGTAGATGATCCAGCGTCGAAAGTTCCTTCTCGTCGCTCTTCAGAACAGCCAACTTCAAGGCGCTCGTCGAACGAACTGGACACTGGATCTGCTGATGTGTATGATTTTCATGATTCTGATGATGAAAGTAGTTCCAAGAAGCCACAGCTAGTTCATTCAAGACAGACACCACCTATCCCAACTGTCGGAACAAAATCCCCAATGGCTTCTCCACCGCTGCCAAGCGCCGTATTGCCAAGTCCTCCGGCCATTCTAAGTCCGCCAATAGAGACTCTAAAGGCACAGCAATCACCGAATCCAGTCATTTCGGTCGCCCCAGTGGTGCAACTGGCAGTGCAAGTTCCTTCCATCGATGCACCAGCCCATTTGCCTGCCGTGAAAGAAACTCAACAACCAACTATGTCACCTGTTCAGCTTGTAAAACCGAAAGTAGAAACCCCACCTCTACCTAAAGCCGTCATTCCTATCGTTTCAGTCGTAACTCGTGTTAAAACACCCCCGACATCAACCCCTACACCAGCAAGGAACACGGTCGACGAAATCATAGAACATGTGATTCATATGGCTCAGCTACCGGAGACGGAGTCGGAACCAGCACTTACAATAACGTCGGTTATGAAGCCAGTTCGCAGAAGATCAAGGTCGCGAAGCAAGGATTCCCCAGTGGAGCTGGATTCCAGCAGTACCATGTCAATCACCAAAGTTATTAACCGAGCTGGTGAATCCTCTCCTAGAGTTGGCACTCCACAGTCCGTGATAACATCTCACTCTCCACAGCTGGAAATTCATCGACCGTCTGTTTTTGCTGTTGGAAATGTCCCCAAAGTGGAAAAAGAACAGGGAGAGAAAATTGTGGATAACAATAACGATCCTCCAACTAATACACTGGAAACGTTGATAGATCCTCAAACAGGAATTCTCATGCCAATGTTGAGAAAAGATGAAGGGCAGTACGTTCCAATCGGAGGGCAGAACCAAGATCAGCCAGTACTGCCAAAACTTCAGCAACCACAGTTTACTGTTCCATCCTTTCATGCTAAATTGGAGGACTCACTTAAATGCGCGTCTGAACGTCCACCATCACGTCCTCTAGTCCATCAGCAATCTCCTCACATTCACCAGCAACAACAACTAGTGTCGGTGTCTTTGCCTAAGACTGAAGGATTAGCAGCAGCAATCATGGCACAGAAAGCTATATTTGTGCAGCCTCATGTAAGTGGTCCACATACGTATGGTGCTTCACATAGTCCTACAACTATCGGGAAGACTTCTCCACACCAACCTGTCAGCATCCAAGTCACTAATTCTCCTTCGTCTGCGTCCATCACTTCAGTCCATCAGAACCACAGTATCAATCCACCTCCTCCACACTCCAACGCAAGTGGACTACCTCAAATTGTTCCTAAAAGCATTGTTTTCGGACCTCCACCAACATCCCATTCGAATTTGTCTATTCAGTCGCCTACTGCAAAGACATTCACAGCAGTGAGTAGTCACGGTGGATTGACACAATTATCTTCACCTCCAGCGCAGACGAGTTTTCCCGTATCGCATTCAAGCATAAGTGGAACCGTGAATGTGAGAGCTCCGTTCAGTTCACAACCAACCCCTCAGATTGTCACGTCTCAATCAGGACAGTTCCAGTACGCGATTTTCAGCCGACCTGGAGAACTAGGAACGAATCGACCAATCATCAGACATGTGATCCCTGTGATCAATCAGCAGCAGCAGCAGCTTGCTGGTAGAGGAATTGCCAGCCATAACTCTCCATCAGGTCATATGCAAGCAGATATGGGCAACTTTCAAATTCAAATACCAGATGCAACAACTATTACCAAAATCAGCACGAAAGATGATGACCAGTCTCCTTCGAGAAAGTCTGCTGCAATTTTATCTCACACAGGAGTCATTTTACCTTCTCATCAAGGTGTGGGAGACTCTCAAGCACCAGGTCCTCTTAAGTCAGCTACAAATAGTGCTCCTAGTTCTCTGGCTATGACTCAACAGCAACGCATTCATCACGAAGCGCTGCAAGACGTCTTCGTTCAAAGTGCGAAAGGCTTAATTCAAGTGAACAAGAATGAACCTGCTACTCTTACTAGAACTCAGGTATGCTCGAACAAACTCGATTTGAATTGAAAGACTGTGTTTATTAATTGTAAATTGTTTTATAATTTAAAGGATGCGATGGCACATCCTCCAAGGATTGAGATTCCTACTAGTGTTATTTCAACGGCAGCGAGTCCGAAGATGGGAAGGCTTCCGATGGCTCATGAGTCAACTCCTCCGACCTCTGCACACCAAAGAGTCCCACTCCATGCTTTAGCATACGAACCCTCTCCAATGGTGAGGATTTAGTTGCGACGTAGCCGGAATCTTTTGGGCTAACCGAATTATTTATAATATCTTTTTATTATCAGGAACACCGAGTTAGCACACCACATTCCAGAGGATCGACTTCATCGCCTCATTACAGCGCCCCGCAGTCTTTGCAGCAGATGTATCATTCACCACATCACATACCCATTGTATCTGGGGCAAATACAATCACGCCTTCAGCCAATTACGGTATGAGGGTAGTGTCTGATAAGCCTCCTCAAATGGAATTCAAACCAAGAACCCCAGAGCCAGGGAAAGGAAGTCCAACAGTCCTTCCCCAGCTTGAACGGGGAGGTCCACCATTCCCTCCTCATCTGCCGCAGCATTCTATTCCACCTCATCACGGGCTGCATCCTAGCGAACAGCGGAATTCGGACTCCCCGATGGTGACACCTTTGTATGATAGAAGACATGTGTTTCCTCATCCTAATCCTGCTCACCAAGGACCTCCGCAAAGAGCTCCTCCTGCAGGATTTAGAATTGTTTACGCCGACCCTAATGAAAGGATGACTCAGTCTCCATCCTATCCATCGCAGTTTATGCCCGGAAACCAATCCTCTGGCACTGAAGGCGAATCACGTGACTCATCACCTTACCCTGGAATTATTGAAAGGAGACCTTATAGCCCTCCACCAGCTCATGGAAGGTACTCGGGACCTCCGAATGCTGAAGCTCCGTCTAATGAACGTCCACGGCAGGCGCAAGTACTAACACCACCCCATGCGAGTCAAGTTCCACCTCAAGGAGACTCCTTACTTATGCTTCTGCAGGTTGGTTTACAATTAATTATACCAGTTTATGTGTGAACTTAGTCGTGGTTTGCTAAACGAAGATTTATTGTCTACACAGCGCTACCCTATTATGTGGCAAGGACTCCTGGCCCTTAAGAATGACAATGCGGCGTGTCAAATGCACTTTGTGTCTGGTAACATTGAAGTTGCACGAGACTCTTTGCCGTCGAATCCAGACGGATCCATCCCACCTCTAAGAATATCTCAAAGAATGCGCCTGGAACAAACCCAATTGGAAGGAGTAGCAAGAAAGATGCAGGTTAGTAGTAATAAATAATCAATAATCATCGTAACCTTCAACATTTATTAATTCAGTATGCTAATAGTGAATGGTTCTATTTGTGTAGACATCAGCTGAACACTGCATTCTTCTCGCACTTCCATGTGGACGTGATCATTTAGATGTCCTTCAGCAAAGCAACAACTTACGCAATGGTTTCATTACATACCTGCAGCTGAAGCAGGCTGCTGGAATCGTGAATATTCACCATCCAGTTTCACAGCAAGTCAATTATGTAATTCACATTTTCCCATCGTGTGACTTTGCGAATGAAAACTTGGCAAGAATTGCCCCAGACTTACTCCACGGAGTTGCTGATATTGCCCATTTATTAATTGTAATAGCAACAACTGGGTTTTAAAGGAACGGATCGTTTGTTTCCTACTCCAAGTAATAGATGCATTTAGGATATGCATAATCAATGGTATATTGAATGTTTACATTGAAGTACTATGAGCGTTTGAAACGTTCGAGTTTGTTTAATCTACACAAAATATTGAGGTAAAACGATAATTTGGTCGTAAAGTTCAGTCAGTATTGATTTAATTGCTGCCCCGCAAGATACAATTGCAAGCAGTTTCATGTGATATGTAATCATAGCCGAGAGATATTATCTATTAATGATTAGTTCTTTAGACAGTTTTGGTGAAGCATTTATAACTTAAGTGAGAATAAGATAAGTAATTAGGTAAGCTCAATAGTATCTCATTCTGACAAAGAAATATTCAAAATACAACAGTTTGTAACGATGAATTTGAATATTTCTAAGTGAGAGGTAATAAGTTGATGTTGACGTTAAATTGTAGGTATACATTGAATGTGTGGAAGTAGAATTAGATATGGATTATTAGCGTTCTACTAAAACCTTCCAAAAGTCCCCTACAGGGCTGAACAGATATACAAAACTATAAGATAAAAATATCAGTAGAAATCCATTCTATTACAATAGGAAGTTTTCAACAGCTGTGTTTATCAAATGTACAATTTCTATGCTAAATCCCGTATTTGAAGAAGTCACTTGTTGAAGAGTTTCGCTTGTGTTCGTTTGCTCAAATTCTCGTCGAATTCAAAGAAATCTTCCTCTTGAACATGGTATACTACATACATGATACAACTAATCGTACATCTGATAAAAGAGAGACGAGAAAAAATTAACTGTTGCATGGATTGAGTAACCTGAATTATTATACCAGAAAGATGCTCGCTGACATTCCTGAGTATCCGGTCCAAGAAAACTTGTTGAAACTACCTTTTCGTAATGTAAAGAAGATTACTCATTTTATATCGAGTAGGTAGGCAGTAATTAGATGCAAATCACGAAGTAATATTATACTTATGACACCCACCTACTTCTAACGTATATGACATGTACGACTACGAAACTAATTACTCTCAATCCTTTTAGCAATGCTTTTGTATCACTTTTATGAATACATGAAATGAGACAAATCAACATGCATTTCTATAGGATTTACTAAAGAACTAATTTGAATGTTGTTACATAATTGTTTATAGGAAGCAGAGTCTATTATTGAACGTCTATTGATGTATGTAAATGTGTATGTATATGTACCGCGGTATAGAGTCTTAGGGAGGAGAGAGTAAAACTTAAACAGTTAAACATCTGAGTGTACCTAGCCTGATTACTACTATGATAACTTATTCTGTAATGAAGATAGTACTAATGAAACAAATTAAGAATATTAGTAAGCGATTAGATACAAACTTTATATATTATTGTGGACAACAGTTATGTAGAACCTGTCGATTTTAGATTGAAATGTTATTTTTGTGTATGCGATAAGCGATCATATTATTGTTATTCCAAACGGTTATATAGAGGAATGTTTTACTAGCAATTTTTAATTATTTTTCTCGTGGTTGATTTTCTAAAACGACATGGAGAGACATTGTTATACTACTACGAACATAATGAGTTGGATTTTTATGTTAAATTGCAAACTCTATGTACTGACTTGATCTGCATTCATTCAATAAATTCTCCAACAATGAGATACGTGTTAAAAATATGTAGTTTTCTTCTCATTACTTTTCAGACTCATATTTTCATTCATATGTGCAGGTTGGCTGACCGTCTCATAATAAAATTAGAAATTTCGAATAGGAACAAAACACCTCCGATGACTTTCGAAGGACAGCATGTTGCATAAAACCGCACGTGAGAAAAGTACGATTATCACCACACAGTCGGTGAACCGTGTTGTGTTAATTCCGTCCTACTGCAATTATCTTCTTGAAGCTCATCTCTCCTTTCTAACCATTTATAGACCCGACATATGAGTCGTCCTATGACAAAAAATAATTCGAAACGCCTATGAACTGAATCAATAGAAGCTATTAAATAGATACATTGCAAGAATTTAAAATAACATGGGTTTAAATACCTAATATATCTTCGATCTCCCTACTTGAGTAGATCCTTTCCTGTGATGATGGGTTGTTAAATTAGTGTAGGAATATAATTCATTGAAATCGCACATAGTTAAGCACATAGCACATACAACACGAATATCTCACACATTGTCGTCTTTTAGTGAAGTCGATCATGTACACTTATAATACTTTAGTTAAACTATACAAGAAAGATGCACACCTCAAAAGTAATGGGCAGATAGTTGACAACCGCATCGAATCGTGGCTTACTCGTTGCTCTTTAAATTTTTACAAGTAATGCAGTGGAAGTAGAGAAATTACTCTTGAGCAGGGCAGTCTACAAATCTCTGTAAAAGTCTCTTTATTATAACTAACCGTTTCAAATGATAACCACCCACCAGCACTCTTTTGTCTAAATTGAACGGTCAGTAGTGTAAGAGTCATTTCATACGGCTGTCAAGTCATTTTCTCTTCTTAGTCTTCGCGTTGGATCTGATCCTACATCACTCTGTACATTCTGCTTCAGCATAACTTCTAATTCCGCACTTGTCGCCCAATTGAACAGGTCCTCGCCCAATCCGTTACTACCTGTTTCCTCTAGACTTTTAATTTTTAATCTGTGACTTGTAATAATCAAATACGAAACATGAAATACAGCTAAAATATAGTATAGGCGACAATTCAGAAAAACAAAATTTCGCCGGAAAATGAGGAAATCGTGGCTTACTGTTGCGAACCTTTTAATGTACAAAAGGCCCAACCTAACAGTTTATTCGGTGACATGTTACTTAATTATATTGGCGATCAGTTCAAGTGCAAGTGAAATCCATGGAACACCAACTAACTCAAATAGTTCGTCTGAAAGCAGTGGTACAAGGTCTAGAAGCTTGCTGAGACCTCTTAGTCAAGTTTCCGGGCGGAATTCAACAGAAAATGTTGTTGTAAACTTGACCGGTACTGCTGAAAGTGAAGAAGGAGACTCCGAGGAAAGTCAAGAAGATCCGGATCGGTTTCATCGTATAAAAGCTTTAATTAACCACACATTAACTCACGGGGGAGAAGGCGATCTGGATAAGTTAATTTTCTCATCTCTCCCCCATGGATCGAAGTTAGTTGTGCAGTCTGTCAAAGTGATTCCCACGGATGAGAATGGAGATGGAAAGGCTTCGCCGATTCATTGGGATGTGTCTTTGAAGAATGCCACAGAATCGGATTATCCTGAAGATGCAGGAGATGAGGATGACAACGATGATTCAGATGAGGTTGAGTATAGCGATCAAGCGGAAGGAAATAATGGGGTGCCAGCAGCTAGAGAAAGTAATATTGAATTGATCGAGCCAATCGAGCGTAACGCAGACAAAAACGCAACCAATCCAGTTTCAGAAAAAATTACTAATGACTTAGCAATTGCTGGATCTCATTCACAGGAGAACTACAAAACTTATGGGAGCAATCATAGGGACAAGGAGGTTGGGAAAAAACAATATCACGGTACTGATCATGGAAAGACCCACAAAGTGACTGACACAGGTACATTAGTGAACGAGAGGACTTAATAACATTATTATTGAACATAGTTACCGTAGTATATAGTTATGAATAACCTAATTTGTTTAGACACCGATGGAAAGAAGAAAACAAAATATCACGGGAAGGAAGACGGAATCACAGACTACGACAATGCACACGGTAAAAAGCAAAGTAATGAAGGAGAAAGATTCAGGGATACAAAGAAGAAAAATAAAGGAAGGCGAGTTTCAGTAAGTTTTCGAAATATTTTTCTATATCCTTGTTTTCGCCGTACTATCGCAAACATACAAAAATAAATTGATCAAAGCATGTTATATAGTTAACAAAGCTTTCGGGGTGTTATACAATAAGAGTAACATCTTTGCGAAATGATTCGTCAAATTATGAACTAAGGACTTGAGGGAACAATTGAGGACAATTTCGCTGAAGATTGTTTTCGACAGTTGTGATATGACTTGAACTTAATCATTACATATTTTAGAAAGTTCAATAGAAATTCGAATCACTTTTTTCATCACTGTTTCTTGTAACGATTAGTATAATAGTATACGTACATACATTTATACCAAGATTCTTCCGTTCAATATTCCACACTGAATTAGCAACACCAAGTTCAGTCTTCCCTTAAGTCAGTCGAAGCTACTTGAATTCGATACAACTTACTTATTCAGTCGAGTGTGTATCTCAGACAAAATTTACTTTTTGGGTTGCCTGATTCCGTATTTTTTATCATCATCAATTTTATGATTACAAAGTCCACATTCATAATATTTGCCTCACACAAACCGATTATCATACCGAACTAAAAGAATTGTTAAATCAATGCAGCAAGAATACTGTGTCATCTCTTACAGGGCTTCAAAAGAGTTTACCACAAAGAAGAGTTCCAGAGAACGGAACATTTTTATGATGA
>JAQGAC010001924.1:0-11949 GCA_034696585.1 Isotomurus maculatus
CAGTACTATGTGGCTGACGCAATCTGGTGTGTGAGTTGCGTGGGGCTTTAGGCGCCACGTAACATTGTAGAATTTGTAATATGTATAGTATATATGTTTTGTATGTTAAAATTGGTATGATGTTAGGTCGCTGCTGTTCGCGCTTGCTTGTCTGGCGGCGGGATGGTGGTGGATCGTGTTTATTCTTGTTTAGTGTGTGTTAGTGTGTGGACAAAGGAAGATTGTCCGTTACTAGTTAGTGTTGTTGTAGAGTTAAGAGTGAAAGGTTGTATAGTAGTGGGTGTGCTTAGGTTTTGGACCGTTTTCTTTGTACGCAATAAACGGAGTTTCGAAGCAGCCGCTGGAAGGTCACGACGTGACCTGCCATACCCCAAGGGGCGCTCAGAGAGGAGTATAGCTTCTTACACTACATACCTTTTTAATTAGTGTGTTATCCTGTATTAAAAAGTCATGCATTCAAACACGTTGTACATCGTTCGAGGTCAGATGTCAAGTAAGCTGTTTTCTACTTTGAGCTAAAACTTCAAGTCTATTCATTTCGAAAAACTAGGAAACTACTCTGTAAACATTTTTGTTAGCCCTTTTACAAGCAAAAATAAACCCAGTAGTATTAAAAAGCAAAACATTTACATAAAAAAATATCTTTCTGTTTGGTTCTGCTGACGTGAATATTTTCACACGCTCAATAATTTCAATGTTCTTGCAAGACTTTACTCTCTCTTTTACTTGAGATCTCTGTCTTTGAGAGAGCGAAGGAGTGAGAGGTTTCGTTCACAAGAAAGAACAACTTACAACTCTGCTATGCAAGACTCCAACTTACCGAATGCTGACACAACAAGCACAATTTCTCGTCTATGATACAGCTCATATCTCATGAACACGTCCTTTTAGCCTGGGTAAAACAACAACTTTCGAAATAATATACTCCACTCAAGAAAGGAAACTGACATGAGTACACTGTTCCCACAGCAAAGTTTAAAGCGCCCTATTTTTCAATCGCTTTTGCTGTCAAGTGACATTTGAGTATGTTTTCGGGATTACATAGCCGGATCTCTTGTTAAATAAATCAATAATTCAAATAGGAAAGTGATTACGCCTTACCTGATTGCCAACATTAACATTTCGGTAAGAATCAAAATTCAAATTTGATACATGCGAATCAGTGACGTATTACAATCAAAGATTTAAAACCTAAATTTAAAAACCAACTGCGTATTTTGCGAACTAATTAGAAGCTTGCACAAGTGCAATTGCAAGTTAGTAAAATGTATTAGGAGCCCCTAAATGTTCGCCTTTCGTTCTTTAATTTTGAAATCCGGATAACATTCAAGCATAACTTTGGCAAGTTATAAACGTTCAAAGTTTAGAAAATATTACCTGACCGTATTATTAACCCTAAAACCGTTTTTATTCCACTGCACACAAATAAAGGAGAAAAGATATGTGAGTCTTACTTGACAGCAGCATGTTCCAGTTTTCCAATTAAAATGAAAACTAGAATCTACGTTGTGACTCTCATAAGATATGCAACCCCTGAACCAAATGTGAAATAGACTCTTAAGGTAGTATATACTGTACGAGATTTCATGTTCAAAATTAGACACCTATTACGCAAGGAATTTCTGTAAGGAAGGTCTTGCGTCAACTATGGACACGCTTTCTTCCTTAGCCTGGAAGTATTAAAATAACATTTATATCAACAAAAATACCTTTCCTTATCATACTGCTGATCGAAATGATTTTCGCACGCCCGCTCGCTCATTTTCAAACTCCCAAACGATTTCGCTTACTGTATCACTTGCGAGCGAACGAAAGAGTTGAAGGTTTCCTTCATTAGCAAGAGCCACTTGCAAGCAACTTGCAACTCTGCTATGAAAGACACCGACCAAGCATATGATAACCCACAAAGCCCACATTCATTGTCTATGATACGGCACACATATCTACAGGGTGGCCGAATATTCGTAGTTGTGTTTTCATAGGTACGATATTTCATAGGTAGGGATTCATAGGTCGGAAAACTCATAGGTCCATTTTTTCATAGTGCAGATAAATCATAGGACCGCAAACACATAGTTGAGAATTTCATAGTTTAAAAAAACTGCATGTTTATTTAAAACATTTACATCAACAATAAATAGAACTGAATGTTTGAGACGATCCCCTTTAAGTAATCTTCCAAAGTGCGGTTCTCGTAGTCATCAATAACTTTTTTTAATCTCTCATGCATTGCAATGATTCGTTTTCGTTTCCGTGGAGGTTGTGGATTTCCTGCCATCAATTTTTCGATTGCAGTCTACAAATTAAATCAATTTCATAAGCCTTTCGTTCAATAATTATAGGTATAAACTAAATAAATAATTACATCAGTCGTATTTTGCTGCTTTTTAAGACCATCAATGAACCTCCATATGGTTGGATGGTGAGCAGAAAGAAGTGACTGAAAAGCTCGGTTGAATCCTTGACACGAGTTGTTCGTTTTCTCCCAATCCTGTGTAACTGAGCTGTGAACCTTCCAGAGGTTTATGGGAAACAGTGGATTTACCCTTCTGGATCTTCTTTTTTCTCCGATCCATGTCCTTTCGTAGTAGGTTACAAAGTCTGCTAAGATGTCCTTGTTAGACACAAAGAATGGCATCTTCAGAACAGACTCGAACGCACAGATAACGTCACTTTCTTTTACTAAAGCTAAGGCTGCTATTTATCTAACGTGGAACGCAAAGTAGTCATTAGTTTTGTACTCCTTGTGAAGTGCCTTGTCGCTGTGAATGTGCTTCCTTAAACTATGCATGTAATGAAAGAAGCATCCTCGCTGAAGAGAGTCTGGAAATGCTGAACTGAAAGCGTTGCGAGGAGCGATTTCGAAGTCACTTATCATCGAAACTGGCTGAAAATCTTCCACAGCGTCCATCAAATACTTAAAAACAATGTTGTAGCAATCTTCAGTTTCTTGTTGTAGCAATCGCCATTCAGCAAATGTGCATATTCGTCTGGAATGCTGAGCTCGGCTAAACCTGACGGATTTACAAGTCAACTTCTTGTTCCGCGTGAACAGTATTTTTCGCTTCAGACTGTGAGAATTAGGTAATGCATTCTTCACCTCCGCACTAGCATCTTGACTGGAAGAAGTTAAAACGTCTTGCGTTGATTGAGTTGTTTGACTCGCAGTGTCTTTTAGTTTTTCGTTCACAAATCTTACACCAACAGGTGCGTGATTAGGTGCGTGAGTATGTCCAATTTTATTATTAATTTCACTTCCTATTGTGTAACACCGTCCCCTGCACTTAATAGTTGTGTACTCAGACCGAATGAGTGGCGATTTCTTTCACTAGCAAGAACAACTTGCAACTCTGCTAAGAAAGATAGCAGCCTAACGTATGAAAACACAAAAAGCACATATTAATCATTAATGATAAGGCATGTATATTCTCAACACGTCTATCAACCTCATGCAACAACCGCTTTCGAAATAGTATAGTCCACTTAGGAAAATTGGTTGTCCTGAGACCTAAATATATTGTTTCTACAGGAAAGAGTTGTTCGTTAGATCCCGAATTAAGCCTTGACCTAATGGATTTCAGACATTTCCTTTGAGATCAAATGGTCCCGAAAAATAATGATATTCGTTGGCTTAGTACATGGAAGTGAGGATTAAATAGAACAACCATCCGAAACTTATTCCTCTGGATTTTTGAAAAAGATTTACAGCAGAAGAAATATTCACATAATCAATTTCTTCACCACAAGAATTCCCAGTCCCAAAATTGCTTTTCCCCATCTTTAATTGAGTATTTTCTTACAATTAGCAAAAAAGTAGATTAATTGCAGTTGGTATAGAATATCTACCTTATATGATACTATAGCAAAAGTTTGAAAACTTCAGCCCATGAACAACACACCTTACATCCAATTTGCCTCAATGCGCAATGCTCGTTACGTGTATTTCCTTACCTATCATAAATAGAGGCGTTTTTGCCCAGTATTGCATTTGAAACTTATCGTGGACTTAATATATTCCAACTACAGGGGGTGACAGCCTTACCGTTGGTTTGATGAGTTATATGACGATTTAAATACCACTTAAAATTCATTGCTCTTCAATGAAGCATGGGTGGTCCGATGGTTTGTGCTGCATTTTTGCACTAGGTAATACAAGTTCAAACCCACCACCACTCTAATTACTTTTTGCATTCTTTAACAAACAATCATATAAATTGTGTGTTCACAAACAGACTTTCAAATAAATTAGACTCATCCTACACAGTATTCATTTCGAAAAAGTATCTCACATGCAAGCAAAAAGTAATTTGAATTACTTATTATTTTAATCCATTTATGTAAAGCATTTTTGGCAGCATGGTTATTGCAAATACAGAGGAGAGTTTATAAAGCTAAACGTAAATAAACTGATTAAAATTATTTCAGTGGAAAATATAATGGGATTCAAACGCGAAGAATTAAAGTAACAAATACCTTGTGGCCTTAATGTGGAAATGACTATTAGACTCTCTAATTATTAAATATGTACTACTAGTAATATTTCAAAGCGTCCTAGTTTTAAAAAGTTTACTTTAAATACAAGACAAGTGAGCAATTTATATTAACATAGTAATAGTACTTAAAATGTTCCACGAGTTTCGTACAATCTTGCAAGGTATTCATTAGATGATGTTTGACCCAAGAAAGCCTGTTGAACCAGAAAGAGATTAAAACCTGTGGCAACTTTACAATTAAACTGAAAACAAATGAACGAAAGAGTAGGATAAAAAGAGTCTGAATATTTCCTTTCCTCCTGAAACCATTTAAAGCCTTAGGGGCAATAAAATCATAATCTATCTTACTTCAGTGGAATTCAAATCTGTATGATTAAATTTATCCCCATGCAGCGTCATACCATACTTACATAGTTACTTATGTTCTAAAAACGACTACCTGGGCTTCGAGAATCTGCTTTGTGTGGGTTTTTTATTAGACATGGAGTATTTACTTTTTGGTTGTTCAGAAAATACGCAATTAAGCATTAAGAAATTTTGGGTACCTATTTTTTCAGCTGTCAACCTATGTTTCAAAAATCCAAGGGATTAAACTTCAGAGGGTATTTATATTTCATCCTCAATTCCGTGCAATGCCATAGAATTATTAGTTATTCGGGATAATTTGATGTGAAAGGAAAGTCCAGGTTTTATAACGAACGACTCTTTAATTTAGGAACAAAATGCTCAGGTTCTGGTCAACCAATTTTCTTAAGTGGAGTTTAATATTTCCAAAGTTGTTGTGGCATGAGGTTGATAGTCGTGTTGAGAATATACATGCCTTATCATTAATGATTAATATGTGCTTTTTGTGTTTTCATACGTTAGGCTGCTATCTTTCTTAGCAGAGTTGCAAGTTGTTCTTGCTAGTGAAAGAAATCGCCACTCATTCGGTCGCTCTCAAGTGATGTATAGTGAGCGAATTCGTGTAGGGGTTTAGAAATTAGCGAGCGGGAGTTCGAGAATCCCTCAAATCAGCAATACCATAAGGAAAGGTATCTTTGTTGATATTAATGTTTTATTTGTTTAATACTTCCAGGCTGGAGTTTGCATGACAATATGTATCGCAAGACCTTCTGCGTTTCTAAAATTCCTTCCGTATGGGACAACTTTATTTTTTTAAACAGAACATCTCGTACAGTTCATAGTCCCTTAAGTGGCTATTTCACATTTAGTTCTGGGGTTGTACAACAGGAGAGTCACAACGTAGATTCTAGTTTTCATTTTAGTTGGAAAACTTGAACGTGTTACTGTAAAGCAAGATTCACAAAGATTTTCTCCTGTACTTCTGTACAGTGGTATAAAAGCGGTTTTAGAGCTGCTAATAGGGCCAACGTTTGTGTCCAAAGCTTTGAACGCTCATAACTTGCCAAAATAAAGCTTGCATTTTATCCGGATTTAAAAATTACAAAGCGTAAAGCGAACATTTAGAGGCTCAACATACATTTTACCAACTTTCATTTACACTTGTGCAGGCTTTTAATTAGTTCGCAAAGTAATGCGCTTGGCTTTTAAATTCAGGTTTAAATCTTGGATTGTTGTACTTCACTGATTTGAATTTTGATTCTTACCCTAATGTTAGTTTTGACAATTATGTAAGGCGTAATTATTTTCATATTTGAATTGGTGATTTATCTTAGTGAGGGATCTGGCTATTTAATCTTAAAAACATACTTAAATGCCACTCAATGCACTTAAGCAAAGCGCTTGCTATCTAATTAACTTCTAAGACGCCAAACATAAAACGGCGCTTCAAACGGTAACTGACACACCAGCAGTAGGAGCGTAATATGTAGATAGTTAGTTCTGTTCTGAGAAAGGAGTTTCTTTGTTTTTAGAAAGAAATCTGTTGCGAATTATAGATTAAACTAGATGCTTACTGCGAATGAAGTTGAAAGTTCTTAATTCTGTGACCTTTTTAACTGGGTCACAAATTACTGAAAAGGAATTATATTCGATTACATCGGTACAGAAATATTGTCATTTGCCCGCAACTTTTAATTGGTGGGTAAATTGAGCTTAAAAACGAAACAAATTTTTGTTCGTGAGAAATTGAAGAAATGATAACCTTCTGTTGCTTGTGATCTTACATTTGGGAACATAAGCCAGCGAAAAATATTACGTAGCGTTGATAAGTAATTACACCTCTGCTTCTAAGAAAACAGTGCGCTTACAAAACTAAAAAAATATTCCTAGTTCTAAGCCACGAAGCTCAAAGATGGAACAGAGTGATTATTCGAAAGCCTTTCTAACCACAATAAACGTTCGTGACTGTCGTGGAGTTGTGGACTTACAGCATTGCATGAAGGAACTTATAAACGAATATCTAAAATATTTATTACCTCAGACATGTATAGAACGAATCTTTTGATATGATGTTATGTTCACTTATGTGGCTTCTTCGAATGTCTTAGGACAGTCTCACATTGTTATGTTGGTTTCATACTTCAAAACAAAAGAATTGAGTGTCTTATATAAGCGTTTTATTGAAGGCGATTTGTCAAAATGCATAGTAAAAGTTAGCAAGTGAATAAAGATAAATTTAGACGTCTTTGTACTTACCTTTTGGTCTGAAAAGGAATGTGAAACCATTCACTCGTTCAAACCACAAAACTTAACGCAACGTGTAAACACTAAATGCAGAAGTTTGTAATCAAAGTGATTTTCTTTGTCTTGAGCATTTAAAGTGACTATAGAAATTTTCTATGGCTCATTTAGAAGGACATGGTGGTTTGATTATTTTTCTGTTGCTTTTGGCAGAACAAGGGTTAAGCTATCACCTTTCCAGGAAAATATTTGGCTCTAAGTGCCAAATCAGCCTCTTTCATGATGGCATTGATTTAAACGGGCCAGTGTATGACGGGTTACTCACAATATACAATATTGCCTACAAAAAACCACCTCAAACTGAAAGTTCCTCAAGCTACTCTGCTGAAAGAAAATGGGAAATGGAACTTGCCGACGCAATTAAGAAAGATGGCGTTAAGTTTCAAGCAAGGTCCTCAAGACTGTTGAATAAATGCATAATTCTGGTGACAAGGTTTAATCCCGATTTTCGTCTGATTAAAACGTCAAAACAGATACAAGGTTTGGAACAAGATCTTCAGCGAAATACTAACACAGCTCGGGGAGAATTATTATCGATTCTAATAAATTATCAAAAGCAAATGCTTCAACGCATTATGGAGTCAGAGTTAGATTTAGAGACAGCAAATTTCGTTCAATCGCTTAGATTCAGTGAACATTTGCACCCCTCTAGTTATTTGGGTGTCAAAAAGGTATTTTTGATCGTCCATTTTACCTTATGTTCAAAGTCGAATCTTCGAAAACATTTCAAAATGTTAGTTCGTGACGATCTAAATTGGCTTGCGCTGAGACACACTGATTTATCATACATGTCAGTGATTGTGATGAATTATTCGATGGTATTACATACCAATGAGCCTCTTCGGTGTTCGCCACATCAACTTTTTTTTATTTGTGCTTGGTGCCTCAATGACTACAGCCCAATAAATTACGTAACCAGCAGTTTGGGTATCTTAGGTTCTCAAGAATCAATTACAATTGAATGGTGGTTATTTAAAGTAGCCATGACATACTTTTCGAAAAAGTGGTTCTTGCTTAACCAAGATTCGTCCAAAACTGAACACTTGTACTCTGAAAACTTTCCTTTTAAGTTTCTTAAAAAAGGTGACCAGAAAAACTTTGTATTGCACTTCGCCTTCTTAATCGCTGTAAACCAAAATGTGACACTCGAAATTCAAAATCCATTGCAAGGCCTCTGGGGGGCATATTCGAATGCCTCACACATATACGCTGGCCAACCAATTGCTTTAAGGGTGGGAGACCATCCAGCAGGAAAAACGATTTACTATGAAGACTTTAGCTACATTTTATCCGATACAAAATCTTACTACTTCATAACCTGCTTTGCAACACCAGACTACACTTGGACAATCTACCTCCAGCCCATGCAACTTTACGTCTGGGTAACGATTGCAGTCTCGTTCCCACTGATAATTGTTGCTCTTCATTGCTCCTTACATGTAGCGGCTAAACAAAGCTTACCCAGTTTCTTCGCGCCGTTTTTTGTCTGCTCAGCTTTACTAGAGCATTCTTATACGATTCCAAAAAACATTGAATGTCGTTGGCACTTTAGGGTTTTTATTTCTGGGTTAATGCTAGGATGCATTGTCATTACAAATGGATACAAAGGAGTAGGAATATCTTTGGTTTCGGCCCCAGTGCAAAATAAAAGCATTGAACGTTTTTCTGAGCTGTCGGATCCGGAATGTCATATGGATATAAGGTGTAATCATTCAGATTTGTGTTTTGATATTTTATCTCCTATTGTGAATCACCACGAAGAAAATTTGGTTTATCCTAGAATATCCAACGATATTCTCTACTCATTAAACTCACGGAATATGTCATGTTTTCTTTGAAAGCTGCGGCTAATAATAACTTACTTTTCAATGGTTTAAGTTTAAGCTTAAACGAGTTAGCCACGGATATTAACTTCTTTGGAAAGCATGTGTTCCCTACAACAGTTAAAAAATACTTTCCAGGAACAAATTGGGTGCCAGCAAATGATGTAATCTCAATTTTACCTTACGCTATTGAAGAAGAGTTAGTTCAATGCAAACGTACTGTTTACGCAGATGTTTCTCCTGATATTGCCAAGGAATTTAAGCATGTTAAGAAATTTTATATTGATAGAAAATTCTACATGTCAAAAGAAACCGTATTCAGTAACAGGTATGGCTGGTACTTTAGCCGGTCAAATTCATTGCAAAAGCTTTCCTCTTCCTTGGAACAATTAATTCAGGCTGGAATCTACGAGAAGGTACAGGAATGGTTTTACATTACCAGCTACATTCCGAGGGAAATGTTTACTCGCAGAGTAACTCAAAACGTGTCAACTAGAAATATTGAACCGTTAATGCTGTTTGGAAATTTGCAAACTATATACTTTGCTCTTATATTTGGAATGACCATTAGCCTAATGTTCTTGTCAGCAGAGTTTATTGCAGTAGGTTGGATCCCTATTAAGTGGGAATTTTATAAGCTATTGAGGATCTATAAATTGATGATCAATCAGTTTTTCAGCTGTTTGCGTTTAAATGTTCGCATTAGACTTAAATTGCTGAAGTTAAGCCATTAAAAAGTTACAATGTTAGACGAAACTGTTCAGTTATAAGCGATGTGATGCGATGCGATGTGTCGTTTGTTTTATAAACGATGATTTGTACATAAGGGTGATATAAACTGCTTATACTCTAATATTGGCAGCATTTAAATTCTGTGTGCTTTTATTCTGCTTAATAATGTATCATTCGGATAAATGTTGATAGTTTTGAATTATCATGGAATAATACTATTGGGATAAATAGGAAATAAACTAGTTTCTGAATGGTTTAATATTGAATTAGCTTGATTTCACTTGCATTAAGTCCCCCTGATAAGCGTACACGATGGATTTTCAAAGTCATATTGTTTATAAAGATATTAAACGTTATAAAAGGAAAAGTATAGTACCGATTATTTGTGTTTCAATAAAAGCCTATCTTTTATCTGATAACAAAAAATTGAACGACCAAGTTGTTTTCAATGCCACTCAATTGTGCAATCTATGGAATTGTACGGACCTGAAGTATACACAATAATATTCCAGTGTTTTTGAATTAAGGTTTTGTACACAAATGTTACAAACCCTTAAGCTGCTTATTACCATTTGAATAGAACTAACAAAACCGAATGACCCTTACAACCCCTAAAGCTATTCTAGCAACCTAAAGCTAAGCTAGCTACAACCTTGAAATTTTGCAGCCTTCCGGCAAAAGTGATTTCGTTGCATTAATCTGAAGAACAATTCTAGTTTAAGGATTAAGTCGTTCTTGGCAATTTCTTAAGCCCTTAAAGACGGATTTTCGGAATTCAGTTAACTTGATATAACTTTTTTCAATTGCACAAATATTCTTTAGCTTTAAGTATGACACAAAATCTATCACGGCGAACTAGAAAAACGCAAAACTAAATAGCCAGCGCTAGAAACGTAGCTTAAGTGTTTTTCCAAAATCTGGAAAAATTGAGAATGTGGGTGGAAGAACATGTCGTACTTCAGCTTATTCAAAATGTCGCCACGGCTACTGCTATTTGAATACGACAGCAAAAAAGCACGACATGTTGTTGCACCCACGTTCTCAATTGTTCAGGGTCTTTCCTGCGTGTTGAGGATTTTTTTAATTATTCCGATTTTTTACTTTTAATAACAATCGCTTTCTAAAGTTATTTATCATTGAAAATTGCTGTAATTTGTCCGAAATTCCATAAAAACGGCGTTTAAAGTTGTTGAAAATTTGAAGGGGCAATAATACTTAAGGCGTCAGAAGTTGAAAATTTCCGAATTGTACGAAAATCTAAAAAGTGATGGTTTCAAAAAGTCCGAAATCGGAATAACTTAAAATATTTCTCAACTAAAGGGAATTTTTAAAAATCGTCTCAAAAACGTTAAAAACGTCACGATTTCCCTCAACTCTCAGCGTGAAGAGCCAAAACTTAAAAAATTTATAAGTTAAGGTATACCACAACCAAACTGGTTTAAAAAACGCAGCCAAGATCTACTTGGAATCTTGCAACTACAAACGGAGCTTGAATCTGATATCGAATAGATACATTCAAAAATCCTCCATGTCTCTCAGGCCTTTGAGGATCGAAGTTGGATCTTGCTACTTCTTTAAAATGAACACAGTGTCAACGTACATGCGGGCATTAATTGAATACACTATCGATATCCTTATGGCGTTTTGGTGAAGGAAATCCTACTAAGATCATAAATCAATACAATGAGTGTGTGTTATGATTGATGTCTAAATACTTAAAGGTTTCAACCAACCAACTCTTTGCCAAAGTTGTATGTAAAGCCTAAATTCTTGGGTGTTTTATTTTTCTATTGAATGCATACCATTGAGCTCTTGAAAGTTTTAAGCAGCCGTTTTTGGCGAGAAAATCGTGGACCCAGCCTGAGCAGGAAATACTAGTTCCAGGTATAGCATGCTGATAAAATAAGCTCACTGATGTAAGAAAAATAACAAGTCAAAGAAGACCTATTACCAGGCTGGAAAGTAAAATGACAAGCCTTTGATCGAGTGTTTGAATAATAGTTAAGTTTCTACTATTGTGTGCGTGTACTGGAAGGTGTGACTAAGTGGGTGGAAGCTTGGGATTTGTTGCGGATCACTCGTCTTTTACGATATAAATCGCTGAGCTGCAGAAGTCAATAAGGAGGGAAAAAACCATTGTTGTTGACGCCTCATCTTACTTCACAAAACTACTGAAACACACCTGTAAGGCTAATTTTAACCTTTCTCCCAAACACGGTTAGCTAGTTATTCAGTCACTGAGCATATCATCAATT
>JAQGAC010001925.1:0-11945 GCA_034696585.1 Isotomurus maculatus
CAGATTCTCACCGCACCAGCAGCAGCAGCAGCAGATGGTTTTCACTTTCCGGGAGTTTGAAGTTGGCGCCGCTGGTTATCTGGCGGGGCAGGGTGAGATATTTTTTGCAGGGAGGTTGTTTTGTTGTAGTCATGGTGACACTGTGGTGGTGGTGATGGGGTGAGGTGAGAACAGCAGTCAGGAGTGATTTTCTGCTCCCGTCGAATTTGGTTGGTGATATGCTTCGTTTCCATGGGAAGTTGTCGTCGCAGTGGAGGTAGCGCGATGATGGCGTCGCCTTGGGAACAACGTGAGGAGGAGAATCTGAGCAAAGTTCAGAGTTGGTTCCATGGTTACCGTGATGATGAAAATTGGTGATGAATGATGATTGTGGGGTGAGGTGAGACCTGGTGAAAATCAGAAATATTCCCCGTCTTCTCAATATGTTGTTGCCCTGGTGATGAGCGCAGTTGGTTCCATGGTTACCGTGATGAATGATGGTGGTGATGATTGTAAGGTGAGATGAGACTTGTGTGAATTATCAGAATATCAGAAATATTCCCCTGTTGTTGCTCAGGTGATTCCTCCAGTAGAGTTCATCCTCCGGTGGAGACAACACTCGTCTCCATGGGGACAACAACTCCTTTTCTGCACCAACAACAACCGGCAAGAATGCTGCTGCTGCTCTTTTTTAGTGGTAGGCAGGAGGATCCCTTTGTGCTTGGGTACTTAATGAGAATCCGAAAGGGAAAGGTCAGGAATTCCACCATCACCACCACCACCACCACCGATTAAGTAACAATGAAGAGAACACCCTTCTTCTTCTTATCTCTCTGCCGACTACTCGCCGGTGGTGGTGGTGGTGAATTCCTGGACAAGAATCTTCTTCTTCTCCAGACGATCTGCTGCTGCTGCTTCTTCTTCTTCAGTTGCTCTTTTCTTCTCCTCAGGATCAGTCGGCTTTGTCTCTTCCAGCACTTATAAGCAGAACCAAAGCCATCGAAGCAGACTTAAGCACACACACACACGACACACAATCAGAATCACTTAAGCACACACACGACGCGAAATCACTAGAAGAGCAGCAGCAATTAATAGGCCATACTGAGGATGTCAATTAAGGGACGACTACTGCTGTGAGAGTTCATTAAGGGATCATAAAAAGCTATGGACCGGCTGCTGATCCCGCAAGAAGCGGGGGTCACCACCGCTGATTCCCAAGACACTTCATCTTCACCCCCATCATCATCCGTTATTAAGTCCCCCCGAGTAGTGAGAAGGTAAGGATACGATCCCTTACATCTCCAAACGTCCTAACGGACGAGTAGACTTAGCTGGAAAAGATTAAGACGAGGAGGAAGCGGAAGTCGCATATCTCTGGTTGCCTACTTAATGTGTGTCTTATCACTTCCAGCGTATTCCGGAGCCTTATCTCCCTAACAACAGCAACAGCACTGCTGCTGACCCTCTTCCTCCAATTGGCCCACGCCAACCCCCACCGCCATCACCACGGTGACCATTTCCATGGCAACAGACACCACAAACTAGACAAGGTTAAATAAATGTTTTATATAATGTCCTTGCATTTGTGCAAACTACTTAACTTCTTAAATATTTGCGTATTGCAGAATAATGCAACCTCATCATCTCCACAGCAACAGCAACAGCACAAGCTGACCTTCGAGTACGGCCAGAACGATGACGACATCAAACTGTACCCTGGCAACGTCACAACAACAACACTTGGGCGACGACTCAAGCGTCAGTACTACCCTGTTGAGAGCAACAGTGACCCTGGAATATTTGTAGACGGGGAGGGGAACGTTGTGTACGACAATGACAGGTCAATTTGGTCGTCGCCGTCGCCGTGCTCCCGGTCTTGTGGGGGAGGGGTTGCCTTTCAGGAGAAGATTTGCAATAATGAGTTTGAGCAGTAAGCAGCACGCGGATTTTATATATTTCCATGGGAACTGATTATATATTTGCCATTTCCATGGAAACTGAAACTGTGTTTTGCAACTGATAGGTGCGCAGGTGAGCGTCGCTACTTCTCGTGCAACACGCAGCCGTGTCCCTCGTCCCACCAAGTTGACTTCCGGAGTGAGCAGTGCTCCGCATTCGACTCTGTCCCATTTGAGGGGCGATACTACAAGTTAGTTTCAGTTGTCATGGGAATTGTTTCCGTGGAGATAATAAATGGTGTGTGTGATTGTGTGTAGGTGGACGCCATACCGTAAGGCTCCGAACAAGTGTGAGTTGAACTGCATGCCGGTGGGGGAGCGGTTCTACTACCGCCACAAGCGACACGTCATCGACGGAACCAAGTGCGACGATGAACATGAAGATATCTGCCTCAACGGGAAGTGTCTTGTGAGTACTATATACTATTTTGCGTCACGTTGCCCCACCCCCACCCTTTCTTTTGTGACCCTATATCTTTGTGTCTCACTTGACCCCCCTTATGACTTGTGTCTGTTGCAGCCAGTGGGATGCGACAACATCTTGGGGTCATCGGCTCGGGAGGACAAGTGCCGTCAGTGCAGCAGTGACCGTGACCAGACAACGGCCGGACGCTGCACGACAGTTGAGGGTGTGTTTGACCGAAACGACCTGCAGGTGGGGTACAACGACATCCTCCTCATCCCCGCGGGGGCAACCAACATCCTCGTCAGGGAGAAAAGGCCGTCTAACAACTACCTCGGTAATGTGCACACAACACGTGTCAATTTATAATAATCGTGTGTGCGCATCTCATTAGCACACACACACACACAAGTGAATGACCTTCATCTCCCCTCTAAACTATTTCCATGCCAACAATGTAGCCCTCCGCAACACCTCAAACTCATTCTTCCTGAACGGCAACTGGCGTATCGACTTCCCTCGCGAAATCCATTTCGCGGGGACAATCTTCCACTACGAGCGCAAGCCAAACTCGTTTTTCGCGCCAGAATCGATCCGCTGCCTTGGCCCCCTAACCGAAGCAATCTACGTAGTAATCCTGTACCAGGAATCGAACCCGGGAGTAGAGTACGAGTACAGCGTGAGTGACGACGCTGGGATCAGTTTAATAACAGAGGGAGAATACAGCTGGACAACGGATGAGTTTTCGGAATGTTCTGAGTCCTGCGGATCGGGTCTGCGCAGACGTCGTGTGAACTGCGCGCGGAGGATAGGAAACAACGTGGAGTACGTTGAGGAGTACTTGTGTGACAGGAACTACCGTCCAACGGATGTGGAGAGGTGTAACGAGCAGCCGTGTCCTTACCGGTGGGCGACCGCGAGGGGGGAGTGGTCGGAATGTTCGGCGAGGTGCGGGAAGGGGGAGAGGGGGCACAGGACTAGGGATGTTTTTTGCGAGCAGAGGTTTAATGGCGCGACATCTGTTGTGGATGATAGTTATTGTGATGGGAATGGGGAGGAGAAACCAGCGGGGCATGAGGAGTGCTTTAGTTCCGCGCAGGAAGAGTGCGCTAGTTGGTTCGTTGATAAGGAGTGGGGCAGTGTGAGTTTAATTATTTTTCAGAGATATTATGTGCGGGGAATTTGAATTTTTGAATATATGTGCGTGGTTGGCGGTTTTTATAGTGCAGCGCGTTGTGCGGAGAGGGTGAGCAGCGTAGGACAGTGGCGTGCGTGAGCAGGAGCGCGGAGACGAATGAGACGACAGTTCATGATGAGGAGGAGTGGCGGTGTGAGGGGGAGAAACCTGATGACCTACGGCCCTGTTTTCTCAAACCTTGCGATGGCGTCGACTGGATCGCCGGGCCGTTCGGGAAGGTCAGCAGCATGTGCTTTGAAAAGATTGGCCGACTGAATTTACATATATGCGCGGCGCTATGGTTTCAGTGTTCGGACGACGTTGAGCTTCGGCTGGTATACTGCAGCACGTCGCGCGGGAAGATCTTCCCCGACAAGTTCTGCCACGAGTACCGCAAACCCAACACCAGTCGGCCGTGTGAGATTCCCGACGATGACGGGGAGAAAAAGGAACCCGAGCCGATTTGGTTCGCCGCGCAGTGGGGCGAGGTGAGACACATACTTTACTGACGCTTAGTTTGGCGGTGGATTTGAATTGTGTATTGTTTCAGTGCCTGTTGAGTTCATGCACCCCGGTGGATGGCGCTGTCCGCGGCGTCCGCACTCGCGCGGTCTTCTGCGGGACGATGGACGCGGTTACGTTCGCAGTGACGAAGGTTGAGGAGAGTAGGTGCGACGCTGCGAAGAAGTATGACGTGGAGGAACCCTGTGACCTGGAGGAGGAGTTTATACAAGCCGAGTGCTTCGTTAAGGCCGCGTGGTTTGTGGGGCCCTGGGGGCCATGCTCCAAGGGGACTTGTGAGGGGGTCAAGTCCAGGACCGTACTGTGTGTGGTCGGGAACGCTACCAGTACTGATGTTTCCAAATGTGGGGAGGAGGATGTCGTGTACGCCACTGAGGATTGTGATTGTGGGACGGCAATAATGGGTATGGGTTTTTTTGTTTTGGCGTTGACGATGACGTTGATTGTGACGTGGTCGTTGCAGAGGAGGTGATGCCGACGTCAAGTGAGGGAACAACGACAATTGGTGAGGGGGAGGAGGAGGACGAGGGGCCGTGCGTCCCTGACGAGGAGGACGAGTTGCTCGATTACTACTACGACATTTTGTCGTCAGCGTCAGGGGATGATGGCGTCACGACAACTGAAATGATGGCGTCGTCAGCGTCAGGGTCAGGGGAGGAAGATGGCGTCACGACAACTGAATTGGTTGGGACGACGACAGGTGAAGCCTCAGGGGACGAGATGATTGATCAGGAGGTAATAATAATTGTTACGGCACTGTTACGCCACTGGGACTGCTTTGTTGACGTTGCTGTTGTTTTTGTTATTGACGTAGGGATCCACGACGACGGCATCTGGTGAAGGCTCAGCAGTTTCAAGTGGAACGGAGATGACGATGATGAAGTCGACGTCAGGGAGCGCGAGTGGTGGTGACGTTGCTGTTATGGAGTCAACGACGATGACGTCAGGGATGGAAGATGACGTCAGTGGAAGTGGTAGTGCCAGCGGGGAAAAAATGATGGATGACGTCGGAAGTGGGAGTGGAAGTGGTGATGACGTTGGAAGCGGTGATGCAATGACGTCAACTGGTGAGACCACAACGTCAACGTCAACGACAGAAGATGGTGGGTCAACACTGTCCACAACAACCTCAGATGAGTCCACAACAACTGATGATGCGTCTTCTTCCGAGATGACGTCAACCACGACGGCAACAAGTGATGATGAGATGGCGTCAACGTCAACGACAACAGGAGAGCCGACAACGACGTCAGAGTCAACCACAACTGAGGAAACGACAACGACGTCAGAGTCAACGACAACTGAGGAGATGACGTCAACGTCAACTGAGACGTCGTCGTCTTCGGAAAGTGAGTCAACAGCAACAACAATGACGACAGAAGAGATGATGACGTCGACGTCGACGTCAACTGGTTCCTCATCATCATCATCACCATCATCTGCAGACACGTCAACAACAACAATGACGTCGTCGTCGTCGTCGACAACGTCGGATGTGGACTACTCGAGTGTATCAGTAGGGGAGGAGCCTGACATCTACCCCAACACCGACTACTCCGACGTCTCGTTTCCCGTCAGGATTATCAACGGGACCGACAACGCGACGGAAGACTGGAGTGGGAGTGGCAGTGGGAGCGGCAGCGGTGACGTGGAGGAAGAAGACGACGAAGAGTCATCAGCCTCGTCAGGAATCAGTGGGAGTGGGGAAGAAGAAGAACCCAGTAGTGGTGGGTCCGCCTCAGGGGATGAAGAGAGTAGTGGTGACGACGTCATGTCTGGTGTTAGTGGGAGTGGTGAAGATGACGACGTCAGTGGGAGTGGCAGTGGCGACGACGTCATGATGGACGTCAGCGGAAGCGGATCAGGAATGACGATGGAGGAGGAGGAGATGACGTCAGAAGGTTTCTTGATTGCAGAACTGTCGTCGTCTCAGCTTCAGCTTCAGCTTCGTTGTGTGTGTCTTTTGTCAATGTGTCGCACGTCTCAGTTGTTATTCCTCAGCAGACGACAATAATGTTTGTTCTTGTTTGTTGCAGCCCCCCGAGGAACAACAGTCCTGATGACGTCACCAACAACCCTGCTGCCCAAGTGCCGCAAGAAGAAGAAACCATCACCGGACTGCCTGTCCTCCGAATTCGGTTGCTGCCCTGACGGAAAAACCTCAGCACTCGCCCCGTTCAACGGCAACTGCTCGATCCCGAAAACGTGTGAGGAGACAAAGTTTGGCTGCTGCGAGGACGGGATAACGCCGAGCCCGGGGCCCTTCAAGGCGCGGTGCCCTTCGAAGCAGAACTGCGAGGAGAGTTTGTTTGGGTGCTGCCCCGATGGGAGGTCACGGGCCAAGGGGAACAACTTCCAGGGATGCGAACTCGACTGCGAGAACACCACGTGGGTTTACAGGTTATTATGACGCAGTTGTTGGCGTGGAGACGTTAATTTTGAAATGTGGCATAGGTTCGGCTGCTGTGATGACGGGTTCACGGCTCGGTTGAACCCGAAGGGGAGGGGGTGCCCTAAAGTCCCTTGTGGGGAGACAAAGTACGGCTGCTGCCCTGGAGACAAGAAGAATATCGCGAAGGGACCCAATTTCAAGGGGTGCAAGGAGATCGATGAGGAGGACTGCACCAAATCCTTTTTCAAGTGCTGCCTCGACGGGAAGACTCCTGGTAACTATGGTGATAGTGTTGTTGTTATGGGGATAATAATTGTGTGGTTTGTTGCTGCAGCGCTTGGTGAGAACGACGAGGGTTGCCCGGCGACGCCGCCGTGCATGTCGGAGGAGTTTGGGTGCTGCGAGGACGGGGTGACGTCGGCGCATGGGGCCAATAAGGAGGGGTGCTGCCTGGGGGAGGAGTTCGGGTGCTGCACCGATAATCTCACACCGGCCAAGGGGCCTAACCTTCAAGGTTTGTTTGGAAATATTTGCGGGTTTTCGCCAATTTTGGCGAACCGTTTAGTCGCAAAACCGTCGCCAGATCGGTCGGCAGATCTTCGCTGAATTCAGTCGCCAATTTTGGCACGCAGCACTCGTTGAGGCATTTTGAACTGTCAGACTACTCGCCAATTTTGGCGAATGTGAGCCAAAACCAGAATTCGCCAAAATATTCGCTGAATTCGGATTCGCCAATTTTCGCGAATGTCTCGTGAGCCAACAGAATTCGCCAAACGCGTCCTTTCGATTCTTCGCCAATTTTGGCACAAAAATCGCCAATATTCGCGACTTTAGAGAAAATTCAATTATTCGCCAATCATGCTTTTGTTATTGACATTTTTCGCCAATTTTCGCGACACATTACCTAACCATTTCTGTGTGTGTCAGGCTGCACCTGTTTCGAGAGCGACTTTGGTTGCTGCGGCGACAACTCGACGTACGCGCGTGGCCCAGACGGGGACTGCGGGTGCAAGTTCACGGAGCACGGGTGCTGCCCCGACGGGTACACCACCGCGACCGGCCGCGACAACGAAGGGTGTCCCTGCTCCACCTTCAAGTTCGGGTGCTGCCCTGACGGGACTTCCGTTGCTAAGGGACCCAACAAGGAGGGCTGTGGCTGCGAGTACGCCGAGTTTGGGTGCTGCCCGGACAACAGGACGCCCAAGGAAACGGAGGAAGATTCTTGTGGGTGCGAGAGCTCGTTGTACGGGTGCTGCCCCGATGGGGTGGGCGAGGCCAGTGGGGAGGAGTTCCAGGGCTGCGAGGAGGTTCCCATTGTTCCGGGGGGTAACTGATTTTTTGGAATAATTGCATTTTTATTGAGTCGTTGTTGCTAAGTGACGGATGATTGGTTAGATGTGTGCGGGTTGGAGAAGGAGCGCGGGTCGTGTCGGAACTTTACGGTTAAGTGGTTCTTCGACATGGAGTACGGCGGCTGCTCGCGGTTCTGGTTCGGCGGGTGCGATGGCAACCTCAACAAATTCAACTCCCAAGATGAGTGCAAGGCCGTTTGCGTCGAGCCTGAGGGAAGAGGTAGTAACAATTTTCATACCAAATATTTGTTTCCATGGAAATAATTGTTTAAATGTTCCAGACGCCTGCTACCTGCCGAAGGTGTCTGGTCCGTGCGAAGGGTACTACCCTTCGTGGTACTACGACGCGGAGCGCGAGGCCTGCCACCAGTTCGTCTACGGCGGGTGCCTAGGCAACAACAACAGGTTCGCCAACAGGGAGGCATGCGAACACAACTGCCTTCAGGGGGATCGAGTGGGTACGTTTCTTAGCAACAATTGTTTTGTTTCCATGGGTACTTAAATATTTTGATGGTGGGTATTAGACGCATGCGACCAGGTGAAGGTGGAGGGCCCCTGCAAAGGGAACTTCTCCCGGTGGTACTACGACAAGGAGGAGGGCAAGTGCGGGGCGTTCACGTACGGCGGGTGCAAAGGGAACAATAATAATTTCCTCACCAATAAGGAGTGCAATCAACGGTGTTCCAAGGAGGGAAGGGCAAGGGGTAATTTGAGACACGGACCTTCTTTTTGTGACCTAATTTTGACCTAAATTGATGACCTAAAAAACAGACTCCTGCTTCCTGCCGCGCGTGGAGGGCCCCTGCGGTGAGAAACTCGCGCGGTGGTTCTACGACCAGCGCGAGCAGCGCTGCGTCCCCTTCTACTACTCCGGCTGCCAAGGGAACGCTAACAGGTTCAACTCACTCGACTCATGTGAACAGACCTGTCCTCCCGCGTTGCTTGGTAACAATAACAGACTGTGTAGCAATATATACTTCCATGGCAACGGAAATGATTGTGTGTTTCTGATTACAGCTGAGAACGCGTGCGTGTTGCCTCCGCTGGTGGGCGACTGCACGACGTACACTGAGCGCTACCACTTTGACCCCTACGAGGGGCGGTGCAAGGCGTTCGTTTACTCCGGCTGTGGGGGCAATAACAACAACTTTATCAATATTGACGAGTGCCGTAATTCATGCGAGCACTCTTACGCTCCGCAGCCTATTCGTCCTGGGCAGCAAACGGCTGGGCAGCATCATCAGCAAACTGTTCAGCACTCAGCTCCGCCTGATCAGAATAGGGATCCTTTTAATAAGGGTGAGTGTTGCTAAGGAAATAGTATCTGGGGGGGGTGGCTAATGATGGTTGTGCTGAAGGGGTGTGCCTGGTGGGACCGCCTGACGACTCGGGCTGCTCGAGTTCTGACCTGGCGTCGCCGTCGGTGAAGTGGTTCTACGACAGCAGAGATGGCGTGTGCAAGCAGTTCCGGTTTTACTGTGACAGTTTGCAGTCTGGGAACCATTTTACAGATCGGCAGGAGTGCGAGGAAAGGTGTGGTGATTCGCAGGGTATGTGTTTTTTTGTATGGGGAACGTTCATATATTACGTAATCAAAAAGGTCGGTATGGATCCTTTTCGGCATCCCTATCCTCCAATGTTAAGTTTCCCTGTCCCCCAATGTTTGCGTTAGGTTCCAGGGTCCTGAAATTCCCGAATACTTGATTACGTAATATATGAACGTTCCCATGGGGGGCGTCCATGAACTGTGTGTGTTTGTGTGTGTGATTTTGTATATTTGGATCAGATTTGTGTTCACTGCCGGTGGTGGTTGGTCCGTGCAGCGGGGTGTTCCCTCAGTTCCACTACGACATGGAGACGGACGCGTGTGTGCCCTTTGACTTTGGGGGGTGTCAGGGGAACGCCAACAGGTTTGACAGCGTCGTGCAGTGTGAGCAGAGGTGCAGGAAGAATTCTGGGGTGACTGCAGAGGAAGAACAAGTTGGTGGTGGTGGTGGCGTTGACCCCCTCAAGGAGTACTACGAGGAGGTCGAGAGGAGGCGTCAGCAGCAAGAAGAAGAAGAAAGAAGGAGACAGCAGCAGCAACCAACTCAAGATGAAGAAGAAGAAAGGAGAAGACAATATGAAGACGAGTTAAGACGAAGACAAGAAGAAGAAGAAGAGAGGCGGAGACAACAGGAAGGATCCCCAGAAGAAGACGAAGAAATGAGGAGAAGACAAGAATACGAAGACGAGTTAAGACGAAGGCAGCAGCCAAGTGAAGAAGAAGAAAGACGTCGTCAAGAAGAAGAAGAAGAACGTCTTCGGAGGGAAGAAGAGTTTGAAAGGCGCCGCCAAGAATACGAAGACCGTCTCAGACAAGAAGAAGAAGAAGAAGAAGGAACGACGATCCGCGTGGAGTCGAACGACATCTGCTCGCTCCCCGTGGAAGTGGGCCCCTGCAGGGCCTCAGTGCCTTCGTATTACTTTGACCCTTCCACTGGGAGGTGCACTTCGTTCCTGTACGGGGGGTGTCAGGGGAATGCAAACAGGTTCGAGAGCGAGGAGGCCTGTGAACGGAGCTGTGGGGAACTCAGGGGGCAAGGTGAGACATACTGTTTTTTTTGGGCTTCATTTTTGGTAGTATTGCGCGCTAATATTTGCGCGCGCGCGCGCGGTCAGACGTGTGCAGCGCGAGGGTCAATCAGGGCGCTGCTGCTGCTGCTGGTGGATGCGCTGCGACAGGGAGGAAATGGTTCTTTGATGGAACTGGTTGCGCGGAATATTCTGGTTGCGCGGACAACAACGTGAACAAGTTCTCCTCAGCGGAGGAGTGCGAGGCCGTTTGCGTTGCTAGGCAGGATGTTGGCAAGTACGGAAATGACTCCGTCGTTAAGGTCGCAGGTAACTTGGCAACGAATAACAACAAAATATGCGTCAACGTCAGCAGTTTCAACCAAGTTACTTTTGACCGGCAGCGATCTGCGATCAGCGCGTGGACACGGGTCCGTGTTACGATGGTTACAAGCGGTGGTACTTTGACGGGGAGACGTGTCTGCCGTTCGTGTACGGGGGGTGTGGCGGGAATCTCAACAGGTTCACTTCCTTTCCTTCTTGTGTCAAGTACTGTCAGCCAATGGAGGAGGGTGGGAGGAAAGCCAATATCGCCACCAGGGGGCTCAAGGATGCGTTGTCAGAGAAATTATGTGAGACTGCACAACGCACAAGCACAACGGCACACGCACGTCAAACGCACTCAGCACTCTCCGCTGCACACGCACTGCAACGCACTTCACGCACAACGCACAAGTCGCACAGCGCGCCAATTTAAAATGACTGTTCCCTAATCCGCCAGATGGCTCTGCTGCGTCCTGCACGGAGGAGACGACGCGCTGCCTCACACTCCAGTGCGCCTACGGAACCACGCGGTCAACTGCATCTGACGGCTGCGTGCGCTGCGACTGCACGGATCCCTGCAGGGCCGTTGAGTGCCCCCGCGGGGAGACCTGCGCCGTCGACTTCGACGGACCACAGTACCAAGTCAGGTTCAGGGCCGTGTGCAGGAGAGGTACTGTATATCAAATCTTAACCGAATTTTGACCCAATTTTCTGACCGCGCTACGTCAATTATTTGCAGCGGTGAAGGACGGTGAGTGTCCCTCACTGCTCCGCCAGGTGTCAGGCTTGTGCGAGCAAGAATGCACGACGGACGCGGACTGCGCGGCAGACCTGAAATGCTGCTCGAACGGGTGCGGCGCGGTGTGCACGCGCGCGGTGTTCCAAAATGAAACCAGCAACAATGAGATTGGGACGCCACCTAGGATCGTTTCCTCGGGGGATGACGACGTCGTCAGCGCCGAGGAGGGGGGGCTCGCAACGCTCCAGTGCCTTGCCCGCGGTGACCCCAAACCAAATGTCTTCTGGGACTTTAACGGGGAGAGGGTTAGTTTACTTTTTGTTGCCATGGAGATTTTTTTCCGTTGCTAAGCGTCTTTTGTGAAATGTAGTTGTCGCTGACGTCAGGAAGGTACAGGACGCCATCTGACGACGGCTCGACGCTGGAGATCGTTGGCGTTGTTAAAAAAGATGGCGGCGTTTACACCTGCACGGCGGAGAATGCCGTTCACCGCCCCGCACGCCAGGACGTCACTCTTCACGTCACAAGTACGGCAGAATTTTA
>JAQGAC010001926.1:0-11935 GCA_034696585.1 Isotomurus maculatus
CAATAAGTCTTAAATGGCTTCGGCGGCAGGACTGCACCGCTTCTCTATAGCGGCGCATTCCACCCCTTCAGAAATAAAAAAATAATAATAATGAGACAAACAGGTGAATGGATGCTATGCATGAATCCGTTCGTAAATTGGATTTGTCGTATATTATGGAATTGAATTTATTGGATTTGACATTTATAAAGCTTTATATCTGTTTGGCCGATGTTACATGTTCCCTGTCCAACTATTGCTGCACGGATGTATTAAAACGTTAATCCTGTCTCCACATATTCCTCAGTTTGTTGTTTAGAGGATGACATGCTGCGAGGTTAGACATTACACTTGATGCTGATACTGTTTATTGTTTTGAAGTGTTTATCGACAGAAATGTGTTTTCTTTATTCTATCTATATTGAATATTGATACGCCCCTATTGGATCTGTTGCTAATGACTTGACTTATTAGTTAGTAATAGCTGAATTATATGCTGAAGGGCATTTGACAGTATGACAAGAGGAGTCAGCCTCTCCATGTAGTTGAACTTGCCAAATTTTATAGTTATTTTATTGCAAGATCTTGCCTGTTTCTGAACTAGGCGCATATTTTGCTTTGGTCCAAGATGCAACCAACGTGTTTTTACTTTTTCTGCAGTACTGCATAATTTGCTTCCTAACGTGAAAAGTACAACGAGATATGTTATAGCACCTAAACTGGGTATCAAAAGTAGCAACTCCTCAACTATAGAAAGAACTCGATAAAGTTTAATAATTGCAAAGATTAGAATAATTACAGCTCCATACGCAAGTGAGGCTGTAATGAAAAAATAAGTCTCTTGATAAATTATGTTGAAGTTGCCTACCAAAATCTCTATCTGCTTATATTGTATCATGAAAAATTCCATGCTTGTGTTCATTAGATATGAATACAGGAATGCCAGATTAAAAAATATTTCGTTTGCAATTAAAATGTACGTGGACTCTAATCCTGGAACTAAGCAAGTAAGTGTTATCGCAGTAACTCAGAATTTTATCAGACATTTCATTGGAAAGGTTAAGACGTAGTTTGGATATTGAATTGCAAAGACACTTCCAACAAACGGTGAACATTGCTCGAATGTTATAAGAATCACACCAAAGCCAATCGAGATAGTTGACTTTACAATCAGCAACATGATTAGAATTCCGGACACGATCAGAGATTTTTGACTACCTTTGTTCAAAAAAGTTCATTTTTATGATCTACGTGTTGTGTTTAGAAGTATTGATTTAAATGTTTTTACTTGGTATGTTGCGACGTTCATATTGAAGTATGGCGTTCAAAAGCTTGGTCCTTTGCATAGTGTTTTGTCGTCCTGAACAAACCAGCCGAGGGATTGCAAATATAATAAACATCAAAAGAAATCCGTAAGACAATATAGTTTGTACAATTGGGACCTCTCGTTGGTTCTGCAAGAATATGTTTGTGGACATCATAATCAGGTGGAAAAATATGAGCAGTGAGATTGCCCTGTATCTGTTTAGTGTCTTTGTATCATCGATAGATACGAACTTTTGAAATTTGCTATCATATCTGTAAAGTATGCCATAGCATCTCAAACTCTGTGACGCTGATTTGGCTATTTCGTTAAGATACAAACTAAACATCGAGCTGGCCCGAAATAATTAAAAATTGAGTTTGGAGTAATCGCACAACCGTTAAATTAAATTATGTCTGTCAATATAGAACACTTATTCAGACTACAAGAAACCTGTTCAAAAACTTAACAACCTTCTCTTCTATCAATTGAACAGGACGGCTTCAGCAATTAACCAACGGAAAAGTATAATTTTCTAGCTGGTAAATTTTAACCCGACTTGTCGCTGTCTTAATTTTACACAACGATGTATGAGCTCCGAACTAGTGACTTAAATACGCTGTAGCTTGTTTGTTTATTATTTTCACTGAATTCGTTGCAAACTCAATTAAAGGTATTAATGTGTATTATGTTCAATTATGATATAGGCCAAGTGAAGATTTTTAGTGGATTGTACAGCTATCTATGAATCTGATATTGGCCTTTGGTTGTGGCGAATTAATTTTACAACAGTAGCCCACCTTTTGTGAGTGTGTTCTATTTATTCCAAAGTTCAGATGCTCCCTATGGAATGGACATGGAACTCGTCTCAGTAACATTGAACATATATACGCATCACGAAAGAGTGATGGAAGAAAGGCCAAGTTACAGATGATATCATAATATATAGTTGCAATAGATTGGCGAGTATTGTTGAAAGCAAACGTTTTGAAGGTGAGTTTAATATCAAAACAGATGTCGTCATAAAAACATGTTTATGGTTGTTGGTATGAATGCGTATTCTGGACTTGAATATTAGCGTACTGAATAAATTAGTTACATGACTTAAAGGAGGAAAATAAACATTCTTACTCTGTATTGCTTCGTTATGATAATTGATAATAACTACAACTACAAATTTACAAATGTCAATGATCGCTTGAAATTAAACTGACCATGAGTGCACTTCTTTTTCTTTTGGTAATGTGTCGAACTTTCGATGTACTCTTTGATAATTTATAGGTACCGGAATCGGCAATTGTGCGGAAAAATAATGTTATGATTTGATTGTTGAATGCGGTCGATTCAATGATAAAGATGTTCAGGGACTTCAAGTTTAATATAATCTATATGATAAAGATAGTACATAAGAATAAGTCTATAGATAAGTACATTCTTTAAAATTTTTGAAACCGTCAGACGACTTGGAGCTGTGATTACTTTTTATGCCTCAAAAATGAACAAGAAAATTTCTCTGTCCACCAAACGAGCAATTTTTAATGTTTATATAATTGGTAAGCGTATTCGTAAAACAGACTCTTGCACGATTCCTCTTTAAACTTCGAATTTAATTATAAGAACACATTTTCCAAAAATCATTTGTAGAATTATTTTAATAATTTAATGCAAAATTTCAAAATTTTAAATATGGAGAAGTTATGTTTGCCCGAGAGTCCAAGTCGGATGTAAATTAATGCAGAAAGGTATGCTTGTACTTTGTATAATTCATAGATTTTGGGACAAATTAATTTCGTGCTATTGTGCGCATTTATACGTGCAACGTAGTTCAGGATTCGTGTGCACTGCAGTTCCAATTTCAATGTAAATATTTCATTGTAATCAGTATAAAATATTCCTTTGCTAAGTGGTCTGAGTTGCATTCATTGTATGTCTGTTAGGTTTTCCCGAAATATTTTTGCCACTTGTAAATTGTTATTCCAGTCCTATGAAATCTATTTTGGTGCAACCACAAATAAGCTAGACTTGTGGTCCAAACTGAAATAAACTTAATATTTTTAAAGAAAAGACTAGTTAATTATTCATACAACTGCCTCCAGAAAACTTCTTCAGCTTTTCCTCCGACAATCGTCCAAGACCTGTACCGTTGTTAATTTGTTTTTATCTTCTGAATTGCGGGACTCCACTACACGGACATCCCAGGTAAGCGATCACACCCCATCAAAGTCTCACTGAATAACACTTTAAACGATTCAAAAATTCCTGTCTTTATAGCTTGCTCAACATGAACGATACTTCTACCTTCTCCCTAGTGAAGGACAGTGTGAGCACAGGTGGTTGGAATTCTTTAGAAGTAGTGATTCTGGTGGTCGTTCTCATAATTGTGATTGCATCAGTCGTGGGTAATGGGCTAGTTGTTATTTCTTGGATATGCTTTCCTTCGATTCGAACTCCTTCGAATGCGTTGCTGGTCTCACTTGCTGTAACCGACTTTCTCATTGGAACTTTTACTACTCCACTCACGTTCATCTATAGTCTAAGCAACAGTTGGGAATTTGGGAAAGCGACCTGTTTTCTGTGGCTTAGTAGTATATATGTTTTGGTGTTTATTAGTTCGAATCATTTGGTACTTGTGGCTGTTGACCGATACAGAATACTATTCGAAGGTGTGTCGTACCTGCAACGAAGATCAGTGAGGCAATCTCTCGAACCTGTTCTCTTTCTCTGGATAATGGCTTTCCTTATTATATCTCCAATCTACTTAGACTGGGAAGGAACAGTGGGATATCTCCAACCCGAAGGAAGTACACGTTGGGTATGCGAGACAAGAAAGACTTCATCTTGGGTCTTACTGACAGCACTTGCGGATATACTTGGGCCACTTATCGCCCTTGTCTTGATATATGCTAAGGTTTTCAACGAGCTAAAACGAAAATTTTGGAAAAATATTGATGTGAGTCAAATTGAAGAGATGAGATCAACAACAAGCCGAAATGAGGAATCACTGTCTACAGAAACAACTGAGCCTGCAGAAGAGAGTAGAATGCCTAAAAATACACTTTTGTGCGTATCAGACGACGTGAAGGAAAGGAAAGTAATCTTGGCTATGGCTAAAGAAAGGAAGGCTGGCATAACTTTGGGGTTTTTGATACTTGCCTAACTGATTTGCTGGACGCCATACCTAATCAACACTTTTCTGTTGGCGATCAAAGTTCCAGTTCCAAGGGTGCTGTTTCTTTTCTCAGGTATAATGGGATGGATCAATTCATGCATTAATCCTGTAATTTACGCTGTGAGGAATCAGGATTTCCAACTATCCTTTCGTGGTATTGGGTCTAGACTAGCTGGGTGTCTGAGGTGTTGAAGATGGGGATTTTAAAACCACTACTACATAATTGACATACGCCTTGCCAAGCAATCACAAAGTAACCTAACAAATTTTTATGGAACATCCCAATCTTAATTACATATGTGATACTTTTGTGCCTTTTCAAGGTCTTGGAAATTATATTCAGGGACCAATCATTAAAATGCACAAGCTTTTGTTAATAAAGTTCTAAAACCCAATCTTGGCTTAGTTTTAATTCCACTATGTTTAAGGTTGGATTATTTTCACATTTTGTGACCATTATGCATAACGTAAAACTCAAGCTGTACCACCAGTCTCGTAGAGGTTGGATGAAAATAGAAAACAGCGTAATTACAACCATTTTCTTCTACAGTTATTTCATTTTCAGTACTTAATAAGCTCTTTAAAAATTAATGTAATATCAGTTCGTGGTTTATGTTTTGCTTTTCAAATGTATTTTATCATTCTTTATAGAACCACAAGGTTTTGTGAATCCGTCATTGCTCATTAAACATAATATTTGTTTAGAATAAAAATCATACAGGAAATTGTTTTGGCCAAATGATTTTATATTACGATAATTAGAAATAACACACTGTGGCGTACATATAAGATGGTAGCACATTGGTAGAATAAATGCGCGAAAGTATCGCTAGCTGGAATGACAAATCATAGAGGTTTCAGTATGCTATATAGCTACTTGGTACCAAAAGGGGAGCACGTTGGTTACTGGAATGAAATTCACAAAACATATCTCACAATGAAGCCCCATGTTTTGAAAATTGGTATAGTTATTTATTAACCATCGAATTTTCTATAAAACGTGCTAAACGCAGACTATCAGAGACCTGATAACTTAGTTTGCTATTAGAATCTACGGTCTATCGATGGGGTGATTCTTTAAATAAATCGCAAAACCTCAGATTGGACTGACAGTGGCGGTTACATGGTGCTATAAAACCTAAATATCCTGCGCTCAAATTTGCGAGTGATATAATTAGCGTGTCATTCTCAGTCACATAGGCCACGAATAATCGAAGAAGAGTTAGTGGTTATCTTCTTTTGAGTAGCCGTCTTTGATTATTCATTGTTTGCGTATTAGATTTCGAAGTATTTGCCACTTGCGTTATATAATCCCAATCAAGCAAATCTGCATGTTTGAAACCACAGGTTCGAGAGGCCTATTTTAAGGAAAAAGATAATGAAATTGATTATTTAATTTCCACCAATCAAATCCCTCAATCCTTTCTTCGATAAATGTACACAACCCGTCGAGTAGTTCATTTCTTTGGCTTGTCCTCTTGCTAGCAGCAGTGCATTACACGGAGTTCCAAGCATATTGACCACACTCTGTAAAATTTTCTAAGAATCAAACTGCAAATAATTTAACGATTCATCAGATTAGATCAGTTCCAAAAATGAATAACTCCTCTAACTTTTCGCTAGTGGAGGACAGTGGGACTGCCGGTGGTTGGAGTATTTTAGAAGTAATACTCCTGGTGGTCTCTCTCGTAATAATTATCGCATCAGTCGTGGGGAATGGACTAGTTGTTATTTCTTGGATATGCTTTCCTTCGATACGGACCCCTTCCAATGCATTGTTGGTTTCCCTTGCTGTAACCGATTTTCTCATTGGAATCTTTACTGTTCCACTAACGTTCGTTTATGGTCTGAGCAACAATTGGGTATTTGGAAAAGTGACCTGTTTCCTGTGGCTTAATAGCGCATCAATCCTCGGGTTTATTAGCTCAAATCATTTGGTTCTTGTGGCTGTGGATCGATACAGAATACTCTTTGAAGGGGTGTGGTATTTGCAACGAAGATCTGTTAGGGGATCACTTGAGCCTGTTCTCTTTCTCTGGATAATGGCGTTCATTTTTGCATCTCCAATCTACTTAGACTGGGACGGAACAGCCAGATACGTCCAAAGCGAAGGAACTGCACAATGGGTATGTCAGGCAAAAATGATCGCATCGTGGTACCTTCTGATAGCAATTGTGGACATACTTGGGCCTCTGATCGCCCTTGTCTGGATTTATGCAAAAATTTACAAAGAGTTAAAACGAAAATTTTGGAAACATGTTCATGAAGATCAAATTGAAGGGATGAGGTCAACATCAACTCAAAATGAGGGAACTCTGTCTACAGAAACAACTGAGCCGGCAGAAGATAGTGGAATACCTGCAAACACGGTGATGAGCGCATCAGGCGACATGACGAAAAGAAAAATTAGTTTTGCAATATCTAAGGAAAGAAAGGCTAGCGTAACATTGGGCTTTTTGATACTTGCCTACTTGATTTGCTGGACGCCATTCCTCGTCAACACTTTTCTGATGGCGATTAAAGTTCCCTTTCCGAGTTTTTTTCTTTTCTCAGGTGTATTGGGAGCTATCAATTCAGGCATTAATCCTGTAATTTACGCTGTGAGGAGCCGGGATTTTCAAATATCCTTTCGCCGTATTGGGTCTCGATTAGTTGGTATCTTGAGGTGCTGAAGATACAAATTTTAAAACACACTACTACAAAACTGAGCTGGCAGTAAATTAAATTGGGTAAATTAAATTTACAATAAATGGATTAAGAAATCTTATGAAGTATTGATATATTTCAAGCGATATAATTCCCAAGACATAACTGATGGTTTGTGAAGACAGATACTGTAAAAATCAAATGCCAATTCTAATTGGAACAATAAATATGTATTTTTATCCGATTAGAGAATTCTTTATATTCTGTTTAATCCAATGGCTCCAAACACTCTCATAATACTAAATAAGCCCAAACTACCCAAAATTACATGGTAGGCTGATTACTCAATTCTTAGTTTAACAATATTTTGAACCTCCAATGCTGGTACAATGAAGCAGTTTAGTAAATAGACAGCTTTATACTTCAAGTAGAATAAGTACTAGTTTATTTTACTAAGTTTACAGTAATAAAGACTAACGTGATTACATACGTAATTGTTCAGGATTATGGATTTGTCAGACGTTATTCTTCGTAATAGAAAGTATTGATTAAGCAGTCTTATAGTATTAATTAAACTTTGCAGTGTAGTACCTTTCAATTTAAATAGAATTAATTTAAATAATTTGAATTGAAGATATAAATCTTAATAAAGATATATGTTCAATTAAAGCTATGTGGGAAAACTAATTTTTAGGGCAAATAGATCTGGTGCAGGCTGTAATGAGGTCAAACAATTTTTCCCATTCATCAGCCTTGAAAATCCTTTCCCGGTTTCCTCCTGCAATGGCTTCTAACTCAACTAAGTTTACACTTGTTGTTATTCCGACCACGAAGCTGCGGATCCCAAGAGCCGTCGCGTTATTAGTTGCGTTTATAGTTAATTGATGGTCATTCGAAAAACCATCGGTGATGACCAGCATGTTGGATGTCACTCCAGGACGTCGCTTGTTGGACAATTCGGAAGCAGCGGAGTCAATTCCAAGGTGAGTATTCGTTCCTCCTGAAGTGTACGGAGTGGATAGAATGGCGTCCTTTATCTGCTGAGTACTCATTCCATTGTCAACAGGAAGGATGCGAGAGACGCCATTGGAGTAAGTGACGAGTCCAATGCGACTGTTGGCGTATGGAGTAAATGCCGCTGTAAGCTGGGAAACAAAATCCAATGTGGTTTGGAAGTGTTTGTCTCCGATGCTGCCAGAGGAGTCTAGCACGATGTCCAGGTCAACATCAGAGTAGCAAGGGACGATTTCCACTCCATTGCTATTTTCTCGCTGTCAAGCATCCACACGTTTGTTAATATTATACGAAAGCACGACAAATAAATACGTTAGGTACCTCGCAGATGTACCGAAGATTTTTTGTTAAAGACGCTGTTGACCATTCAGAATAAAATCGACTTTCGTGATTGAGGAGAGTCCGAAGGTCAGATGTTGGGGAAGAAGAGGGTTGATTCAGAGCCCAAGGGTTGTATGACCAGCCCTGTCCTGTAGGAAGTATAGCTCCGGTGGTTGACCAGACGAATTGATTCGTGCGTGTGTTATACATTCCTCCTGTCCAGTGAGATGAGCCTTAAAACCAAAATTGCAACTGATTATTTGTCATGGCATTACATTATTGCCCTCAGCTATTGAAAAAGATGGATCTCTTTTAGTACCAGAGCCGTATCTTTCGAGAAATCGGTTGATTTGGTCATTCTCTTCTTGAGACTCGATAGCCACCAATCCACTATTTTCACCGAATGTTCGAACGCAATCTGTTCCTGCTTCTACCCAGGTTGCCTAAAAGAAATGCCATTGGATTAAACTTAGGTTCAGACCTAATGGAATTCCCATGGCAGATAATACTTACGCTTCCAGTGCTGACGAAGTAATTGTTCTCGTCAATAGACCTGGTGCTTCCATTCATCTTAGCGATGGTTCCCAAGTACCGGAATGCTAGAAACATCTATATTGACAACCAATTCTTTAAATCTTTGTTTTAAGTCCAATTCGTACCTGGAGATTTGAGGACAGGCGTGTGAGAATCCTGGTCAGTTCCAACTGCAAATGCAATTAGGGTTGATAGTATGACAACTCGAAACGTCATTTTAGTGGATGGTCGATGAGAAGCTGAAGAGACCGAATATTGTAATTGTGTGGTGGTATGTGCTCACACTGCTAGAAGCGAAGAAGGTGTGATTGAGTGTCTGCAAAAATTTAGTCTTTTATATCCCGCCTAATCTAAGCCCAATGCAATTTTATTCGTATAATAATTGCAAATTATTTGAATTCAGAAACAATTTGGGTCAGATGAATTGTTGGGCAGCGGTGAATGTCATCGCTGAATTTGTTGAAAAGGGTTACTATTTATTTGTTTTGTTTTCATTCATTGGTTGTTGTATATTACCTTATCAATATACTGATTACTCTGATTAGCATTATATTTCGAATAATTTACATTTATTCACTGAACTCATGCGCTTACATTTAATCAGTTGATTACTTGCAGGCCAAGATTACATGTCAGAACGGAAACTCTTAATTCCTTATCACTATGTTGGCAATACGTGAAGTTACTTTCTTATTGCTTGTTCGGGTTCTATTTTTGACTCCATAGGGAAGACCAAAGCCTTTTTCGCCAATAGAAACTAAATTCTAAAATGAGTGAATGCAAACGCTGAAAGCTGGGAGATGGGGGACCACTGCAAAATTTTGTTATCAGTACTCGTGAAAGAATTTAGATTAAAGCGAAATTAAAAAAAACCAAGATGTTCTATTTTATTATGCTACACAAACGAATCTTAGCTTTAAATTAGGTTTACATGGAATTTACTAGCAGTGTGTATGATTAATGCATGGGTATTTATTTACCCCGTGAAATTACGGCCACTGCTACCAGCAAGAACACTATTGTAAAGTAAGTGCTGTGGCAGATCTTCATAAGATTCTTCTATGTTACGTTTATTTGGTGAACGTAAAAACCTGAATTCAAGGACTACAAATTCAAATTTTCTTTAACATGTGGTGGGTGAAAGATAATAGAATCCTACACAAAACTCTGCATGGTAAATTGTGCATCAGTTCTCAATTAAATGATTAGACAAAAAAATGTGTTGATATCGGAGCTGAATGTTATATTGATCCCAAGGGTCGGAATGTTGTATGCTAAAGGCGAAGGATCATACAAAGAAGAGGAAAACATGGATGAATCCCTTTGAGTCTTCTACGTCTGCAACCGATTTGTTTGGAACTGTTAGATGGATGATAGTTTGTGCCTTGAAATAAACACAATTATTTAAACTAAAATCCGTAAATAAAGGGACTGGTGATTATTTCATTAGTGTAATTTATTACCATTTTTATCTTTGCATGAAAAATATCAAGATGAAATGCTGTTGTTGAATGTTCTTCTACTTCTCCTTCCATGGTTTTATGGATTCGGAAGTGTCCTGACTAGTGGTGGATTAAAGTCGCAATTTGAAAAATCCGAGTTCAACAACGAAACAAACTGCTGTTTTCCAACAGGATGAGTTATCATAATTCTATCCGTAAGTCCCTTGCACTTTTTTGGGACAAGAAGATGATTTTTATTTTGTTATTATAAGCTCATGACTTTGCGTTCATTACTTTTCTCAACAGGATAAAAAAGTTATGTTAACCATATGATCAAAGTGATTTCTTGCAAGCACTCAGGAAAAGAAAACAATTTTTTTAAACAACTTTAAGCCTTTAGGCTTAAATATGATAGACAACTGAATGACGAGCACAAACATTATCAATATCAGGTTAAGTTTATGCTTTACTTTGGCCAAATAACTCTTCCAGAACGTTTGCGAGCAATTTCGCACAAAGTCATATATTTCGCACATCGCTGTACTTTCAAGTATTGGGTGTTGGTTTCTGAAAGACTAACTACATCAACCCCTCAGTGTCTTGTGTGACAGTGATCTACGCTAACCATCCGCCGTAAACGGAATTGACTTTGATTGTAACTCGCATAATTTCTAATTATCAACTTCGACTGTTAAGGACTCGAAATGAAAACCAGCATGAATTACTAGGTATAAGTAAACTCCCATAAACCGATTAGAAAACTCAAATTGTAAAAAACATTGCATGTGTATGCTGAAGCAATTTCCATGCGGCTTAATAATGATTAAGATGTAAATGAATTAATGTATCCAAATAGAGGAGAAATTTTTTAATTTTTAGTAGTTTTAGATTTTATTAAGGCCTTCAATTTCACTTACATAACAGATAAACCAGCACTTATGAGTAGTATACAAGATGCTATTCTCTGGCGTTTTTGCATATTAATGAGTTAGGATGCGTGTGAAATAAAATTCAATCATACAAACTGACCTTACACGTAATCTATATTGTAAGTATAACTCTTACACGTTGTAGGTCATCCTAATTAACTTGTACACTTTTTACACTAACAATTTACACATGTAATTATTTTGAGTTTGGGGGTGAATGCTTACTTAGCTGAAATGAGGATTTTGGATTCTTGCCTCACCTAAGAAAAACTTCCCTACGCAACTACATCTACTTAGATTCATCTTCCCCTTTGCCTTCTTTCTTCTTTTGAAGTCGTTCGCTTCTTCTTGTGGGGGTGTTGGTGATGGGTCGTCTTCTGCGGGGGGTACGGGGGGGAGGTACTGGAGGAGTCGCTGCAGGTGGGCCTTCTGGAGCGAAGTAGCCGATAGGGAGCTCAGCAAACGGGTTGCTGGCTTCCGCAGAGCCTGGAGTCACGGGGCAGAATATTTGTTCGCCTGTAGTGGCAGCTGAGCCGCAGGCCTCTTCGTCGAAAAAGACGAATTCCTGTGGAGGTTGCACTTCGTGGATCCCATCCTC
>JAQGAC010001927.1:0-11929 GCA_034696585.1 Isotomurus maculatus
TAAAAGCTGTATTATCCCTACGTTACGTGTCATCTAAATTACCTGGGCTTCGAGAATCTGCTTGGTGTAGGTTTTTTTAAGTCTTGTTGAGTAACTTGAATAAAAACAATGCCATATGAAGAATTACAAGCTATACTAGAAGTCAATGGTTGAAGACTTTGCCATGGTCAGCAATTGATAAATGAACACAATTAACAGCCGTAATGCCAAAAGAAGCTATCCATACCAATGGTTTGAAGTTATTTATTGACACAACTGGTTCAAAAAGGTTTTATGTAACACTCCAAATTTTTATTTCAAAAGTAATGATTCGACTATTAAATTAAACTGGAAATATGTTAAATTTTAAACTCAACGAAAGATTAATTTGCTGATACACAGGAATGTCGAGCAATCTAAGATCCTTCTTTATTCTAACTTTTGAAAGTCACAATTGAAGGTGTGAATCCTACGCAACAGGTTGAAGTATTGCAACCCGAGTCTGATCTTCCACAGCAATTTCCTTGTTGATAAGTGTCATTTTCCTTGCGATCCTTCTAATCTTCGTTCATTCCCGATTTGGTAGAACCCGGCTGGGTCATAATAACTGAAGGATCAACTGAAATCCAGACATTTATTTAGATTTTAATACCCCTTGGAGCCAAAATAAAACAAATTGAAACCAAAAACAATGCATATTTTGTAATCCCAAGGAATTTAGTTTTGGGATTCATTTCCTCCTTAAAATGGATTATGTATTTGTAGGGAACAATTCTTTTAGAAACATAAAGAGCATTGAAACAAATTGATGTTTCGAAACTGTTTATGAATTCAAGTATTGTATATGTGTAAGTTTCCTTACCACTTACCGTTTGGTTCAGTCATTGTGTATCGAAGAGATGAAGAACCAATTAATATTAATGTGCCTGTAATTTGTAACTGATGTTTTTGTTGTCACAATGTGCTGATTGTTGTATTTTCAGTTCTGGACGAAGCAGGAAACACTGTTTAGTCATATGACTACGATGGTGATTAAATGTACTTCCAACTTGTGTTAACTCCAAAAGTACAGTAAAACCCAATTTTACTGATGTGATGTAATGAATAAATTAAGATTATTGCAGTTTGTAACCGCAATATCTACGTCACTTCCAACGCCCTGAAGGAGTAAATGTAAATCGATTATTTCTTAAAAGTTACAACACAAAACACTTCCATAAAGTAAACAAACTGAAATCATAATTCGCTGGATTTGCACGTAAACATAAAAATGCATTCCACATATTCTCCTATTGCCTCGTAGTAGTCCTCCCAGCAGTAGTGTAGTAGTAAGTCAATTCCTCACGCAAACTAATGCTCCTCACATAAACACCAAATCTTACACCAGACAGAGCTCCTAAAATTGGTTTTCAGCTTCATAAAATCGTTGCCTTTGAAATCACTTCTTCCGACATGAAAATTATAACCTTTAAACGGATTCTAAAAAACCTATTTAAAAGCCACTGAAATTCTTGTTTGATTTTATTATTTTCAAAACACAATCCATGCACGATAATCAACTGTGGGAAAATGTTCGTTCGAAACTACTCTAAAGTAGTCTGAATGTTTGTGTGTCTAATCATCTCCTTTACATTTTGCATGGTCCTGTAATCCAAAATCACTTAGGCTAAATCTGTATGCAATTTCGGAGATTTTTGTTAATTTAAAGTCCAATAATTTAAAGCTTTCAATGCCTTGTTCATCTATGAGTCCAATAACGCGTATTTTTATGATAGAATGTTACAAACAGAACACACATGTACAGGTGCCTTGTATTTTCATTAAATATTGTGAATCGGAGTTACATAATTAGAAAGATATTTATGTGAGAAATAATCTGGAATACTTTGAGCAATATGTGTCTTTAGAAAAGCTTGTAATCGTCTTCATTCGTCGTAATGCTGATAGTGAGTGAATGAGGGGTATACTCAACGACAGCTTCTCGTTTTTGGGTTCAGGAGTATAAAGTGTATAGAATAATCGTCGACGAAAAATTAGTCGTGGTTGTTTGACATACTCATCAACTTGGCATACTTGTTAGGAAACGCAGGCTATTTATTTATATCTTTATCCAGCCATCAATTAAAACTTTGTGAGCTCAACACTCGTTACCTGCATTGGATAAGTATCTTGTTCATTTTTCGCTCATTACGTTAGATCTAAAGCAATTGGGCGTAAAGTGTTTACGTAAATACAGCTCTTGAAGCATGTGTATGTGTCTTACATTTCATTTTGTCTAAGCTGAATTATTCCACGCGTTGTAATAGCATCAAAGTCAAGCGGACTTCGATTTCATATGAAAATATGTCCAGATGATATCAAAGTATATTTCTAACCTAACCTAACCTGAGAATTCCATTAGTGAATGACGTTGAAGCTTCCCTCAGAGGTATGAATTCTATAATAAGTTATTCAATTTGACATTAAGAAAATATCAAAAACCTTCACTTTTGGCACATGATAAAACATTGAATTCCGTAATCTCGCGTAAGATAAAAATACGGTCGGTCAAGGAGTGTGAGTGAAGAGGCAAAGATTTGCTCCTACGCAGAGCGGAATGGGAGCGACTCATTCTGATTTTGGGAGACGAGGCATTTAACCCGGGAGCTCCAAGAAACCCCGACATCCCCAGTTGTGTCGCAGCTCCGCTCTTAAGGGTCCTGATTCGGGGATTCGGAGTGTAAGAAACACGGAGGATGTGAAGAGCCTCTGGGAACAAATGCGACCAAATAATTGTCATCCAATTGACACCCTCGACTCAACGGCGTCTCTCCTGCATCGAGCAATTCAGCTGGGTGAGTTGGAGGAGGTCAAGTGTCGCGCATTCCCTGGACTCCTCAAATGGAGGAACCCCCGAGGGAGCAACGCCCTCGCCAGGGAAACTTTAGGAGATGACCACCCAATTACAAACCTCCTCAAGAAACTCTCGGAACTCCTCAGGGAAATCCAGTGCAAAAGTGAAAGACGAGGAAATGCCATTTGTTTCTAAAAATAGATTAAAATTCTGACGGTGCAAAAGAAGGTTGAATATTTATTGCGCATATTAACATTCGTACAAAAGCTTTCATAATATTAACTTCGAAATAAACTCCGCAGATCAAAACTTACGTTCATCCCGAAACTATTCGCGCGCGAATTTAATTTATTTTGAGCAACATCGGTTCGGTTACAAATTGTTGACTACATTTTGGGATCAATCGTGTACCTATGGACCCTCTACACCTGCAATGTAGGCATTAAAGGTGCAAGTGTCCATTACAGAAGGGCGTTAGTAGTTTATTGGAACGACTTTGCCGACTAACTGTTTAAAACGTGCTTGCTTTGTGTGCAAAATGTTTTGCTTAAAAGACGCATCTAACACTTCTCTTTTAATAAAAAGTAACGATTTTATACTAAAATCTAAAATCAGAACCCACACGGGTCTTGAAGTTAAGGCACTTTAAACATAGTTTCCAAAACCCCTTGGAACCGAGATTTTTGAATTGCTCACTACAATCCTAGCTTGCAGTCATCAGTCAGCAGCTCGCACCGCTGCTTTTACTGTACAAAATCGCTTGTACAAAATAGTAAAATAGGCACTTTTTAATTTTTTCGAATTTTGGGAGGTTTTTCGACACTATTCTGTGCACACCACCACCATCAATAATTTTTGGTTAATGCCCACAGCAGATTGTAAACGGAAAAGAAATTTCGTTGGTTTTGAGCTTAAGTTTTGCTCTACTATTTGATGAATATTTTAAACCCAATCATAGGTAGGTTCGAAGGATCATCTCATTGCTAGACAAGATTAAGTGGAACCGAAATTCTTCGTAACCAACGCTTCATTTTTTTAAGGGTTTTATAAAGTTTTAAATTTTTTAAATCGTGTTCAAAGGGTGTTAGCAGACAAATTTTATAAAAGTTTCAACTCATGTTCCCTCAGAGTTTATTATAAGTGAAATATAACGCAGTTTGGGATCCTATGCATTTCAGGTGATTTTTCTTTTGGACCAAATATGACCAAATCTCCCTGGAAAAACTTAATTTCGTTTCATCTCAGAAAATCCTTAATGTGCCTCAATTCTGAGCTTACAGTTGGCAAATCTTTTTTGAATATTAAACAAAATCGGTTTATGCATGAGACTGCCAAGTTTCAAGAATCTGTTACATTTAGAAGCTGTGTTATTCCTAGTTTAACATCGTTCCAATTAAGTACTAACACGCTCTGTAATTGCATGATATTCTATGTAGCCTCACTTGAGTGAAACCCTTAGCAAAGTAAAATAAGGAACTTAAAAACAAAAATAGATTATCTTAAAATGAAGTAAACGTTGAAAAGGCAACGTTACAATTTATTAGTATGGATTACACACAGAAAGAAGCAGCCGTGAGATAATCTTATTTAGGCAAACCAACTTATTGAATAACAAGTTACCAACGCATTGAGATCACATTGGGAAAAGTTTAAAATAACATTATTTTACAATCGATTAGCTGGTTTGATTGTGAAATTGACTGTGGTATTGTGAGTGCGATGAGAGATACAGCAGATGTCTAGCAGCCGTGTCATAAATCCGAATTTTCCACTCACAGATTTACGACCGATCACTAATTCCACCTGCTTTACTTTAGCATTGATTTCTCGTGTACAGTTTAGTTTGCATTTTTCGATATTTAACACTGTAACAGCAATTATAACTTCAACGAACCAAAGTAGAAAGATAACTTTTAAATCCCGTAAAGAAATTAGGTTGCTTGGCATCTTGTTTTCTTTGTTTTGAAAATCAACTGATGAGCCGTTTCTTAGTTTCGACAAGTTTATTGATACCAGCTTGGTATGCAACACATCCAATTCATTCCAAAATTGAAGTAACCCATTTGCTTGATAATGTGTGCTAACCTCTGCCATTTGTCGTCCAAGAGGATTGACAAACAGCATATTCTCCATTGAAACTCCGTATGGTTTTTTAATATAATCACAATATTTCCGTGGATGCAAGTTTTCCAGCAAGGCAAGGAGTGCCACTTGAAATGAATTCCCATTAGTAATTATAACTGCGGCTTTTCTATTCGAATCAACTACCCAGTCTATAAATTCGTACATTAGGCCATCGCAAGATTGGTACAATAATCTTTTTGTCACAAGTTCTTTGAATTCTACGGTAACTTCACCAATCATTTTTGTAGTTTCGGCAAGCATGCCTGCCTTTATAAAATTTTGATCAGTCACATTTCTCAGAAATGGTCGAAGAATAAAATAATTGTTTTTTAGTAAAATAGAAATGTCGTCAAATGGTTCTTGGCCCGACGGAACTATAAGTCCAACCGTGATCTCATTTTTGTACAAACAACTCATCACCAGCACACAAAACGTTGCTGTAAGAAGAAAATATTTGTGTTTCTGTTCTTTCTCAGGCTGATCTGTAATTAGTCGTAATAACTTGAATACGCTAGAGCCTGTTTTACAAAGATTGAGTATAGATTCTTTCTTTTTTAACTGCTTCATCGTCTTAGGATAAGCGCTTAAATACACAAAGCAAATTGACAACGAAATGCAGCAGTATTGCCAAACCAAAGAACAAAATGGATTAAACATTGCCAAGTGTATTTCATTTGCTGAGTCTTGCTGGTTTTCGCAATGTATTATTGTTTGAGTAATAAATTCTAGAAAAAATGAAGGCGTCATCGATGTGGACCAAGCGTTTAATGATGTACCTAATATGTATCCGTGCATTGGTTTCATGCCGTTTTTGCTAGCTTCTAGGAAGTCGAAGTGAAATGTTGTGAAGTTTAACAGCCGTTCTAACGACTGCACAAGGAAATCAGGCGGAGTACAACGTACTCCTTGATTATTATTTATTTCTATTGATGTCCAAGACGTTTTTAAGCAATATCCAGAAGGAAAGTGCGCAAACGCTGATGACCTAGACCATCCAAATTCCTTTTGATGTTCAAACCTCGAGCAATATTTTTCAAAGTCAAATTTAAATAATTTCCATTCTTCTTCCATTCTGTACAAGGGGGATTGAGATTTCCTGTTGGAGTGGAGCACAAGACTTGGAAAAGGAACAGCAGGAGTACAACCATACAGATGTACAAAAAACTTTGAAGGGCACCTAAAAGCATTATCGTACACAGAAAGGCCGCAACCACATACAACGTGAATAAAAATATTTTGTAAGCTACCACGGATGAAGTATTCATTTAAATTAAAGAAAGTCCCAATGTTTTTGTCTTCTTCAATCGAAATTTTCGATATATCACTTGTAATAAACAAGTTAATGGAACAAAATTCAAAAAAATATATATTGGGATTAGTTTCCGTGACATTTTTACCGTTGGAATAAATTGTCCACAGAAAGTGTTGTTGATTTGTTTGCAAAATGGAACGAAAAATGTGCTTGGATTTAGAAGAGTCCGCAAACCTTCGTAAATGGATAACACACATAATGTTTTCTTTGTGGATCCTTGGTATAACAAACTCACCAGCGATTCTATCAACGTCATGATACGGATAATTGGTTGATTGTGCTGCCGGGGATAAAACTGCTATGATCCACAAGATTTTGAAGGTAGAAAGCAGCAAGGTGCTTCGTTTTGCACACATTTTAAGCTTAAGGCAAATGTCACGTATTCTCAATGGTTTCCTCATCTTGTTCAATGCTTGTTTTGTAGTAAAGTGTATACAAATGTGAGGCATTTACATAGATTAAAGATTGTTAGTAGCTCACTAATTCTTTCCAAAAGTAAAATATATTTGCTTTAAGGTTTAATCATTGAAGTTTTGTGAAAACGACCATTGCCATATAAATATTCGAAATTGTTCAGCAAATTTTCTATATATTTTTTATATTTTATTTGGTCCTTTCAAAATTACTTTTATTTTTAAAATTACAAGACAACCTCAAATTCCAGTCTGTACTCCTAGCACAACTTCGAGCGGTAACTTTGTTACCCATATATATTTATTTGACAAGGAAATTTGAATTAAAACAATTTCGAAAGCTTTCAACCCAAATTGTATAGAACTAACAGTAGCCATACAAATTCCGTTTTAGATGCTACTTTCGAATATTGGCTATGCACACCTCAAAGACGAGTACAAAAAAGGTATGTTACTAAAGAGTTACGCTGTTCATAGATAAAGGAAGAAACTGGCTTCGAAAAATAGCGTAGGCAACCTAGAAGGGTCCGTTGCTAATATATTCCTAAGCAAGTTGGAATGAAAGAAATGCTTGATTACTGACAGTTCGATTTGGGGCAGCAGTAAGTTCTTTCATCAACGATCAAATTAATAAATAGTAATTTAAAAAATGACAAGTTTAGTATAACATGGTATTTAACTCATCTACAACTAACCAGAACGTGTAAACTTCATGTCAGCCTGCCTCTGTAGCCCAGACAATTTGCAGCACGGCAGTTAAAATTGGTCCTTCTCAACGTTCTGCTTACTATTAGATCCTACTTTCATTCATTCAAATATCACGACTTCGTTTTAATTGAAAAACCTAATCTTGGACAATTGAGAATTTACCGAATGGAAGCGCACATCCTTTTAATCGGACATTTCGGACACCATTGGTGACCTCTTTCAACAAATAAAGTCTGAAAATGTAGTATATCGAAGTCATAACATTTCCATTCGCTGGATTGGGTGCATTAAGCCTTCAAATCGAGTACTTTTGACCCTAAGAAATCTATTGGTAGACCAAATATAAGAATAATATACAAGATTTTATTCTATTTATAAATCCTAAATTGGGTCCCAGGTTTTTCTAATCTGCTGATTTAAAGCGCCCAACCCCAATCAGCGGACACATTTTCCACACATTGGTCACCCGACGGACCGAGCATTTCCAACAACTTTTGCGAACTTGCTCGTAATTCACAATTCTGATTAAGGAGTTCATGTTTTTCTAGTAACTTATTTGGAAGGGCAAAACCCCATACCCTCGGAACCCCAAAGGCAAAACAATCGGTCGGTATGACAAGAAACATTCCTGTTAAGCTCAACTTAATCATTAATCCCGTTCTGAAGGTATCGTGTTTGCCGTGTGAGCAAGATACGCTACTACACTTTGTATACTTTCTGAAAACGCCTGTAAGTCCCTATCTCATAGAATTGTACATCCCTGCCACTCCCTGGAAGGTATTATCCTCTTTAGCGTCCCTCCTGATTACTACTGGAGTTCACCTGGAGAACTGATCCCTACTTATTAACTTTGTGTATTTGATTCCCGTTAAGAACAATTTCCCAGTCTAACTTACAGTTATTTCACCTCTAACTTCTCCGAATCATTCTCCGAAGGCAGCATTTTGAATTTTGTGGTAATTTTCACACCCACGGGACAGGATATCATTCAGGTAACGCTATGAACCTATCCTGACTGGGCTTGCAAAGCATTTAAGTCGGTTAGTATTAATCAACTTTATTGTCCTAACAGGATACTGGCAAATTTCCCCAGTGCGGGACGATTCTCCTTGAAGGAACCACTTATTTAGAAATAGGAACTCATGGAGCCCACAATTATAGAATTACATGAATAAATTTGCAATATTGTTCACAGTATAGCAAAATAACTCCTACTTGAACATTGCCCATTGTGCTACATTTATCAGAATACATGAAGTGGTATTCAAATCGTTGAATATTTATCGATTAACGATTGAATATGATAAGTTATACACGAGGCTTAAATATTATGCACTCATATTTCAGTTACAATATCTTTATGCCTATCGAAAAACGGTCATCCAAACATAATTCAGCTGGATTATTTGTTTGCAGAATAGTGAGTTCTACTTCTTAACGCACAATATTATGACTGCTTATTTACTCTCAATTTGAAACTTTGCAAACATTTTGAACGCATGAAGACGCCAGCGCAAATGCAAAGCAAAGGAATGTGAAGAATAAAGGTAAAGAAATGGAGGCACGGAAAGTAAGACAGAATGAAAATGAAAAGTAAGGAAGTGAATGTAAATTAAGACGGAATGGTAAGCCATGGAAAGTAAAGTTAATCAACTGCGGAGCTACAATCCGATCCATTTTTGCTCAACATTAATAGCAAAATTGAATTCTTTAACCACAGAATTTCTAATACCTGCGATAATTTAAACCAGCGAAATCAATATACTGAAGATTAACTTAAATCTTAAGCATATAATGATAATGAAACCTTGTAGGATAAGGATGCTTACACTATTGTGTTCCAAGTCATACTTTTCACACTCACTTAGATTCAGCTAAGAAAGACGAAGAAATGCCGTTTGTTTCTGAAAATAGATTTAAATTCTCACTGTGCAAAATAAGGTTGAATATTTATTGCGCATATTAACATCTGTACTAAAGCTTTTATAATAATAACTTCGAAATAAACTCATCAGATCAAACCTTACGTTTATCCCGAAAATGTTCGCACGCCAATTTCCTTCCTTGTAGACAACAACGGCCCTGTTAGAAAGTGTGCATTACATCTTAGGATCAATCACAAAAAGATGGAGTATGTCTATCGACCCTCTGCACAAGCAATGCAGGCATTAAAAGTGCAAGTTTCCTTTAAGTGTATCATATTCAATCTAGCCACACCTTTAAGTGTGTAAAATCCAGAACAAGGACAATTTTTGTACTTGAACACATCCCTCGGGACTTCTTGATTGAAGACCCTTCTAACCTATTCTGTGTTCTTCTCTTTAAATAGCAATGTGGCAAATGAAGGAACTTTTGAACTATAGAGTCCCTATGCATAAATGTATTCCACAGGTACGAAGAGTCTATGTGAGAATATCTTTGTGAGAATATTGAAGGTAATCATCCCGCCTCAAACACATGTCCAAGGTGGGTTTGATCGTTAACCTTGCGCAAAGTTAAATCAAGAAGTATAAAACAAAAACGAGAGTATCTTAAAACGATAATAAACGTTTAATCGGTAACGGTTCAATTTATTAGTACATATTATACACAGAAGGAGTCGTGAGACAATTTTATTAGGCAAACCGAGTTAATGAATAACAAGTTACCAACACAACGTAGAGATTAAGCTTGGGATATATTTGAAATACCATTATTTTTTTATCGATTCGCTTACTTTACTCTAATATTGATTGTGGTATTGTGAGTATGATGAGAGATATAGCGGTTGTCTAGCATCCGTGACATAAACCTGAATTTTCTTTTCACATATTTTTGGCAGATCACTAATTCCAATTGTTTTACTTGAGCTTTGAAAACTTGTGTACAGTTTAGTTTGTATTTTTCGAAAATAAACACTATAACACCTATCGTAACTTCAACGATCCAAAGTAGAAAAATAACTTTTAAATCTCGTAAAGAAATTAAGTTGCTTGGCATCTTGTTTTCTTTGTTTGGAAAATCAACTGATGAGCCGTTTCTAAGTTTTGACAAGTTTACAGAAAAAAGCTTGGTATGCAACACATCCAACTCATTCCATAACACATCATAGTGCTACCATTTGCACACATTTTAAACTTAAGTTTAAAAAAAATATTTCTGACGGTTTCCTTGCTTCGTATTACTTTCGTTTTGCAGTATGATGCAATCCTACTTAAAGCATTTACCTTTAATGACAGATTAATATGTACTGAGTTTATTCTTGGATTTAAATCATTTTTGTGCTTTTCGCCATTTTAATGCTTGAAATAGTTTTCTATACTGTCTGTGTTTACTCACGTGCTGCTTACGAAATTGATTTTTAAGTTTCAAAATTACAACGCAAACAAGAATTCCAGCCCAAGTTCCTGGGATAACTTGAAAATATCTGTGCAGCGACTTTTTACGGAATTATTTTCTGCTTTACAAGATAGGGTGAAATTAATACAATTACTAAATGGTTTCAACGCTTGAAACCCTTTACACACCTCAAAACAGTAGTCCAAGAAATATCTCTTCCTCAAAATATAAACTGAGCATGGACAGTTGCAGAAACTCTGACTTCGAAAGATAGGATGAGTATTCAAGAAGGGCCAATTGGTATATAACTCAGGTTGGTAAGCAAATTGGAAGAAAAAGAATCCTTGATAACCGTTAACTCGATTTGTACCAGCATCGATGCAGGTTCTTTTGTCGAGGTATAAATTAATGTTTTAGAGTTGGACAAATGACTAGTTTACCATTTCTTGTTCACAAACAATTAACCGATCCTAAGCAAACCACTTAAGACGGGGTTATTTAATGGCATACCTTTACTTACAGGATGCCAGTTAATTAAGCTGGCACGAAACAGTTCTTCTTGGTGGAAACGATTTTAACCCAGTCAAATTGGCTGTTAGTATTAGTGGCGAATTCGTTAGGTGTGTCCATTTACCTTGGAATTAAAAAAGACCAGTTGGACGAATCATGATGAAATTTTCAATGTACACGTTGTAGAAGTAGCAAGGTAAGTCTTATAGCCAATTGGTAAACATAAACCCGTTAATGCTATATATTTCAGACATAAACCTACACCAAGCAGATTCTCGAAGCCCAGGTAATTATGAGAGCTACACAATAACTCAATTGGACTCGCGGAAATCTGCCCATAACAAACTTCACGGTGTATCTTAGAAACGTGCTTAGGTCCCGTTTCTAAGGCCAATATTACATGTACCTGTCCAGCGACCGGTCTACATTAACAAGGAATGATTTCGTTAATAACAGCAAAAAGGATTTTCTCATTTGGTGAGGAAACACATGAGCTAAATCGATTATTAGAATCTAGCAAGTTGTGTATGTTGGGACTTAAGCATTTGCCACATGTGCGTTAAACAACAGAGTGAAATTGTTTCCAAAAGTCAAAATGCAATCGCTTTTTCTAACATACTGTAAAGTTTGGTGGTCGTAGCTTAAATGATTTTTGAGTAAATCGCAACAACTTCAGACAGACAGACGGTATGTTAAAAACTTAATCGTCCCACACGGGCTTTAAAGTTAACG